>CANNZV010000008.1:1111604-1338420 GCA_947561585.1 Caprella mutica
CGTTCCTTTGGTTCGGATCCTGACGTCGTGACCGAATTTGCGTTCGCGACCGCCGATGGCATTCGCGACGGTGGCCTGTCGCCGGTCATCAAACACTTTCCCGGCCACGGTCCCGCCACCGATAGCCACACCGGGCTACCGATACTTCCGACGCTCGACGAGCTGCGGTCTACCGATCTGGTTCCGTTCGCGGAGGCAGCCGAGCGCGGTGACCTTCCGATCATGATCGGCCATCTCGTCGTTCCCGGGCTCACGAACGGCCGACCCGCCACGCTGTCCAAGCCAGCGGTGACCGGCCTGCTTCGCGAGGAGCTCGGTTTTGATGGGCTCGTGATGACCGATGCGTTCAATATGGACGCAATCTCTGCGACGACATCGTCTGCGGTGGCCGCCGAGCAAGCGATCGACGCGGGTGTTGACTTGGTCATGCTCGGCGGAGTGAACGAGGTGCCAGGCACGATTGACTACGTTGTCGCCGCGGTGGAATCAGGTGTTCTTGACGAGCACACGGTTTCGGAGTCCTTCGTGCGCGTTCTCGACGAGCGCGGCATCACTATTTGTGCATTGCCAAAAGAATAGCGATCGGCTCAAACAGCACTTCGGCGGGTGTGACATCGTCTGTCGGCGTTGAAAATTAGCCGATTCTTGACTCACTTGCCCTAGGCGCCGCCCACACATGGTCTGATTTACCTACTACAGGGGTCGCCGGTGATGTCGAAAGCGTAAGGAACACAGTCGGTTCGATGGTCGGACCTATGGACTTTTGAGGAGTGTGCTGTGCGTAGTTTCCTTCGTTTCCCTTATCTGGCAGTTCTTGCCGGTTTCATGGTGCTGCTGAGCTCGTGCTCGAGCAGCTCCTCCGCCCCCGAATCATTGGCGTTCGCAGACGAGGCTGGCCGGCCCAGCACGAACTGTGATGCCTTCGAATGGTCGGTTGAGTTCCCGGCCTCCACGCAGCTGGCAGACCCGAACCAGACAACGGCTGGGCCATTCGCGATCAGCCTTCCTGCAGGTGAGTACCACGTGCGCGCCGAAACCTGGCTCGGCAGCTCGGACTTCCCCGCTCACACGATGGAGAACTGGTATTTCACGACCGACTCTGGCTACACGTCGCCGTTGACGACCGACGCGAGTCCTGCACTTACGTCCACCGATCACTTCTGGGGCCAAACGATCCCGGCTACGTCGAGCATCACCTTGCATCACAGCGGTGGCAGCGATGATTTCAACAACTCGGTTCACCCGATTTGCCTTGGCTTCAAGACTCCTCCGGTGAAGACCACGACGACCACAACGGCTGCTCCTACGACGACGACGGCTGCTCCGACGACGACGGCTGCTCCGACCACAACGGCTGCTCCTACGACGACGACGGCTGCTCCTACGACGACGACGGCTGCTCCGACCACGACTGCTGACGTTGCCGCTGTTGCTCCGACCACAACGGCCGCTCCTGAGACGACCACGGCAGCTCCGGCTACTACGTCCGCTCCAGCTACCACGGCTGCTCCGACCACGACGGCTGCTCCAGCTACCACGGCAGCTCCAGCGACAACCGCAGCTGCGGCCGCCGCTGCGTCGCCGACCACGTCGGCTGCTGCTCCAACCGAGCTTGCGCTCACCGGCCCCGGAGACCTCTCCATGTCGCTTGGCCTCACCGGTGGAGCACTCGTGCTCGCAGGTGTTGCAGCACTGAAGGCCTCACGTAGGTCCGAAGAGGACTAGTCCTCACCGTTCAACCGAACTCGTCCATTCCTCGTCCGGATCGCTCCGGGCGGGGTTTGGTCGTTTTCGGCGCACATGCGTGACAAACTTGTAGGCCGCCCGGGGCTCGAACCCGGCACCTTGGGATTAAAAGTCCCCTGCTCTAGCCAGATGAGCTAGCGGCCCGTACGGCTATTGAATGTACAGGTACTCCTGGCCCGTCCACCCATCGATGTGGGTGCGCACGTGTTTCACTATCATCGCCACGATGACGGCGTGTGCCCGATCATGGAGCGACCGATGACCACCGACGAGAGTTCGCAAGACAAATTTGCCCACTATGGACGTGAACTGGTGCGGGCAGTAGACACTGCGATCGAGCCGTGGCTTCGATCCATCGTCGTCGACCGAACCGGAACGGCGCCCACGCCCGAGGCCCAGCGGGCCATCGAATCCGCGGCGCAACGTGCACACGCGCTGCTCGTAGAGCTTGTTGAAAGCGATATAGATCGACCATTGAGTGGCCCTCTCGAACGAATACGGCAAGCCGTGATGCCCCTCACGGCCGTACTCCGCGAAACCGGAGCGGAACCTCCCCGCCGAGACCCGTTCGACATCGAGATGCTGCCCGACGACATCTTCTCAATCGGGCCGATGGCCTTCGTCGATCTCGGCGAGGCGGTGCACTCCGCGGGAATTCAATGGGGTGCGGCAAAGGCGTACTTGCATATGGAGCGGCGTCGATGAACAGCCGTGGTCGGATAGGCGGCCCAGAACGGACAGCGTCTCTTCCTTGATTGAATAGAGGGCGTGAATAAACACGACGACCTCAAGTGCGACATCACCTTGCAAGGGTCGGCGTTCACGCACGCATACACCGATCGGCTCGACGAATGGATTCGCTCGTTCGCTCAAGACAGCGACATTCCCGGCGGAGTGTCGATCGTGGCTGTGGGCGGCTACGGCCGTCGTGAGATGGCCCCCGAAAGCGACCTGGACATCCTGCTCGTACACACCTCCGACGCCGACTACGCGAGTTTCGCAGACAAGATCTGGTACCCGATATGGGACGCTGGAATGGCCCTTGGGCATCGGGTAGACACCGTCGACGGGTTCCTGAAAATGGCGCAAACCGACCTCGACACCGCAACCGCGCTATTGAACATTCGACACCTCATCGGTGACGAAGAACTGTCGCTGGATCTTGCGATTCGCGGGCAGCAGGCATGGAAAGACGACGCACGAGTGAACATCGTCCGTCTCTCGGAGCGCGTCGACAGCCTGCGCGACCAACACGGAGAGGTGGCCTTTGGTCTCGCCCCGAACCTCAAGAACGGATCCGGCGGCCTGCGCGATGCACAAGCTCTCGAATGGGCCAACGCTACGGGCGTCCTGTCGAGCGACGGGTACAACCTTGACGAACCTGTTGAAGTTCTCCTGCGTGCGCGGGTAGAGCTGCACCGTCTCACCGGTCGTGCCGGCGACCTACTCGTGCTCGATTACCAAGAAGAGGTAGCCGAAGCGCTCGGATACCGACATGCCGACGCGTTGATGGCCGATGTGGCTCGTGCTGCCCGCAACATTGCGTGGACGAGTGCGGCGGCGTGGTTCTGGGTCGAGCGGTCGCTTGAGCCGCAGCGTCGCTCGACCGACACCGAGTACCTGGCGAATGGTGTCGTCATCGATCGGGGCCTCCTGCGGCTGTCCGAGGAAGCCGACGTCAGCGATCCGCTGCTGTGCCTGGAGATTGCGAACTTGGCGGCAACTCGGCACTGCTTCATCGACCAGCGTGCGCTCGAGCGGCTCGCCGTTGGCATCGATAGCTTCCCGTCGCCATGGCCTGTCGAATTGCGTGACCGGTTCACCAACTTTCTTCGCCTGGGCCGCCCAACCATTTCGGTCATTGAAGCGTTCGATCAGGTTGGACTCATGTCGAAGATCATGCCCGAGTGGGAACCGTGCCGCAGCAAACCCCAACGAAACGCCTACCACCGGTTCACCGTCGATCGGCATCTCCTCGAAGCCGCGGCCGAAGCCGCACTGCTCGTCGATCGTGTCGGGCGCCCGGACCTGCTCGTTCTCGGAGCGCTCCTTCACGACATCGGCAAGGGGTACCCCGGTGATCACACCGACGTGGGTGTCGAACTCATCGAGAACATCGCCAGTCGCATGGGATTCAACGACCTCGACCGGTCGATGCTGGTCGACATGTGTCGTTTCCACCTGCTGTTGCCAGACGTCGCGACCCGGCGTGACATCGACGATGACGGCACGATACGTCAGGTCGCAAACCAGGTTGAGCACGTCGAGCTGTTGCATCTGCTGGCGGCGCTAACCGAGGCCGATTCGATCGCCACCGGCCCCTCGGCCTGGAACCAAAGCAAGGCCGAGCTGGTGCGGGTGCTCGTGGACCGCGTTCGCCATGTGTTGCACGGGGCTGCGCCCGAAGCCGTTGTCGGCCATGGCTTTCCTGGGCCCGCCGAACGTGCGCTGATCGCCCGCTCGATCGAAAATAACAACAAGCTCTTGGTCGACATGACGGGCACCACGATCACCGTCGCTCAATCCGATCGGCCTGGTGCATTCAGCCGCATCGCGGGCGTATTGACCCTCAACGGGCTCGACATTCATTCCGCCCACGCCCACACCGAAAACGGGATTGCGTTGTCGCAGTTTGTGGTGCATCACGAACAGTTCGATCGGGCCCGGCTCGAAGATCAACTCTTTCTCGCTGCATCAGGCCGCTTGGCGCTCGAGTCTCGAGTCGCCGAACGGCGCAGAACGTACGCCCGATCGTTCAAGCGCACGTCGGCGCACACGATTCTTCCGAGCGTCGTGTTCGACAATCGTGCGTCTGAGTACGCCACGGTCATCGAGGTCATTTGCCGTGACCAGATCGGACTGCTGTACCGGATTAGCCGTGCGCTGTCGGAAATGGGAATTGGCATATCGACTGCGAGGATCCAGACGATCGGAGACGCGGTAGTGGACTCGTTCTACGTCACTGCGGACGCCAACAAGGTGCTCGACGCGAAGTATCTCGCGGAGGTCGAACGAGCCATCCACTACTCGATTTCAAAAAGCGATGGCAACGTGATGGGGTAAGGTGGCGGCACATGTCTGCAGCCAACTCAACCACTGAACAAGACCTGCTGCGATGGTCCGAGATGCTCTCGGCTCTGGCGCGAACCGGGCTGGCGTTCACCGAGTCCTTGTACGAAAAGGAGCGCTTCGAAGAGGTGCTGTTGGTCGCCGCTGAAATACAGGCCGGAGCATCCAATCCGATCGACCGAGACACGCTCATCGAAGAATGGACAGCGACGATCGGCCATGGTGTGCCCGGATACGTCACCCCCAAAAACACGGTCGGGGCCATCGTCGGCAACGACGACGGCGAACTTCTGCTCATGCAACGCGCCGACTCGGGGGTGTGGCTCTATCCCACCGGGTGGGCCGATGTCGGCTACTCGCCGGCCGAGGTTGCGGTCAAAGAAGTGTGGGAAGAAACCGGAATCAAAAGCGAAATTGTCGGGCTGCTAGGCATTCACGACGGAATGCGCCTCGGCTTTACGAAGATCCCGCTGTACAGCACGGTGTTTCACCTTCGTGCCATCGGTGGCTCGTTGAACGCGCACCCGCTGGAATGTCGAGATGTGGGGTTCTTCCGTCAAGACGCTTTGCCCGAACCGCTCGCTGGAAATCATCGCTGGGTCGATCGGGCGTTTGCTGCGATCCGAGGCGAGGTGGTCCCCGTTGAGTTTGACGATGTGAGAACGTTGCCATGGGAGGAAACCGATCATGCCTAATCCAAGTTCCGACTTTGCAGGAGCATCTGAAACCAACCGGGTGCTGTCTCGTGGCGGGGTCGAACAATACCGCCGCATTTGGACCGCCGAGAACGCGCACGCTCAGGTGTTGCTCCTGCACGGCATTTCCGAACACAGCGGCCGATATGAGCACGTCGGGTCCACGTTACGCGATGCCGGGTTCACGACCCGCTCGTTCGACCACTACGGACACGGACGAAGCGGTGGCCGTCGAGGCCATGTTCCCAGCTTCGATACCTTTCTCGATGACGTCGAAGACAACCTCACCGAACTGCGCAGCGACGGCAAGCCGGTCGTGCTCATGGCCCACTCCATGGGTGGCCTGATCGCGGTCGCGTACTGCGTCAGCGGGCGGCCACTACCCGACGTTTTGCTGCTAAGCGGCCCTGCGCTGGGCGCCGAGGTGCCGTTGTGGCAACGAGCAGGCGCCCCAATTCTCGGGCGCCTGGTCCCGCGGTTGTTTATTTCGAATGAGTTTGACGGGTCGCTCCTGTCGACCGATCCCGACGTGGGCGTCAGCTATGCCGAAGACCCACTTCGGGTGAACGGCGCGACCGCGGGTCTTGGCCTTGCGCTCTTTCAAGCAATGAAGGCCACGAACGAACAGCTAGAAAAGCTGTCGACGCCCACCATGGTCATTCACGGTGGCGCCGACCGGATCGTGCCGCCGTCGGCGTCGGTGCCGTTAGGTGCGTTGGCGATGGCGACGCGTCAAGAATTACCTGGCCTCGAACATGAGGTTCTCAACGAGCCCACGTGGGAGGCAACGATGCGGTCGTACATCAATTTCGCGAACGGCGCGTTGAAGGCGATTACCTAGTCGTCGGCTTCGGTGGCAGGCAGGTCTCGCAAGAACTGTTCGACTTCGTCCATGAGATGTCCGCTGTCGAGGAATTGTGATTCCTCGTCGTAGCGAGTTTCGAGCTCGGCGACGAATTCGATCGTCTCGTCATCTTCGCTCACGAGCTCGGTGATTTGTCGCTCGTAGGCGACGGTGGCGATCTCGAGGTCGGTGGTGTAGATGCTGACGTCGAGCATCTGGGTGAGACGCTCGACGAGCGCAAGCGACGCTTTGGGTGATGTGGCGCCAGGTATGTAAGCGGGCACTGCCGCCCACAGCGACGCCACGGTGAACCCGGCATCGCGTGCCTGGGCGTGCAGAACGCCAATAATGCCGGTGGGGCCTTCGTAGTTCGACGGCTCCAATCCGAGCTTGACGGCGGTTGCCTCGTCGTACGCGGTGCCGAGAACCTGCACGGGACGGGTGTGGGGCACGTCGGCGAGTAGGGCGCCAAGCGTGATGATCATCTCGGCGCCGAGTGCGCGTGCAGTGAGGAGGATCTGCTCGCAAAATGTGCGCCACTTCATCTGCGGCTCGATGCCCAAGAGGACGACGACGTCGAATGGTGAATCGACCAACCTGGCGGCGTACATGCTGGTATCGGGCCAGTGCAGCTCGCGTTCGAACCCATCGATGATCTCCACGGTGGGTCGAATCATGGTGAAATCGAAGAACTCTTCGGGATCGATGTCGGCAAAGCGCTCAGCGTTCCAGCGGTCGATCAGATGGTGGGCGGTCGTCGAAGCCGAATCGCCAGCATCGTTCCACCCTTCGAACGCCACGACCAGAACAGGGGACCGAAGCAGAGGCAGATCGGAACATCGAACGAACTGCGCATCACCAATCGGGCTAGTCACAACGAAAACGGTATCGGTGTGGCCAAAAGAAGACACACCTGCCCGTGCGGTTTCGCACCCGTTGCCTACCATGGGCGATGTGATCGTTATAGAGGAAGTCCACGAAGTAGACGAAGAGATCGTTGCGGCGTTCGCCGCGCTCATCCCACAGCTCTCGCGATCCAGCCCGGCTCCGGACCGTGGCACCCTGCAATCGATCGCAAGTAGCGAGGCGTCCACGTTGCTCATTGCTCGTGACACCGGCCAGGACGGACGCATCGTTGGCTCGATGACGCTGGCCATGTTCCGAATTCCCACCGGGCTTCGTGCCTGGATCGAAGATGTCGTCGTCGACGAAGGCGCACGCGGTTCCGGCGTTGGCCGAGTGTTGAACGAACGCGCACTCGAGATCGCTCATGCAGCGGGGGCCAAGACGGTCGATCTGACCAGCCGGCCCAGCCGTGAGGCGGCGAACCGCCTCTACCAGCGCATTGGGTTCGTCATGCGTGACACAAACGTCTACCGCTTTTCTCACGAGTAGGTATTCGTCTCGCCGGGGTTCTTTGATTCCCGGAAAATCAACACTTGCGACTGCTCGGCGGACACTTTCTGTGCACGCTACAGTGCTGTCTGTGGCCGACTGGAAGTTATCGTTGGCGAGCATCTGTCGCGTCGGCGACAACTTCTTTGCACCCGAGTTGAATTCGCTCGCTCGACAGCGTAGAACGGTCGGCGTCTCGCCATTAAGTTAGGCAAAGAATCGCACTGAACCATCCTCAGGGCATCCCCCAGGGCAGCCCTTTTTTCGGCTAGGTTCACGGTGTTCCATGCGCTACTGGCAGGCCAATGATGTTTCAACTAGGCGGACAAGTAGAAAGCTCCTACATGCGACGCCTGTTGTTGTTGGTCATGGTTGCTATGGCCATAGCTATCGTTGGATCCTTGGGGTCCCTCGAGGCCCGAAACGACGGAACCGACCACCCATTTGCCACCGCGTGGTGCCGCTCGCCAGTCGTCATTCCGCTGGCTACATCCGATGCGGTGTCCACCACGCTTGCCGAGGGCGTCGCAACCGCTCGGGGTGCCACGGCCGTGTTGACCAGCCACGGGCCGGCTGTTCGTATGCGCGAAGCCGGAAGCCGTGTCCAGGTCACGTTCGACCAAACGCTCTTTCACACCCAGTGGCTGTTCGCCGACGTCGATACCGGTGATGCGGTTCGCGCCGACGCTTTGCTCAATACCGGACAACAACCGATCGATGCATCTTCGGTCCGGGGAGCGTTGACGGCCGCCGTCGACCAGCCAGCCAGCGGTTTGGCTGCCATTGCCGACGTCGAAGATTCCAGTCCAACCGGCGAGATCGATATCTTCGTCGCCGCCAGTGAGGTGCTTATCACCAACGAAGGTGAGTCCGCCCTCGACTTGATCGCCGTCGCCGGTTGCCCCGCAATCGAGCTGACCAGCGAGATCCTTGAACCGCCAACCTGGGACGCCGATCGCCAGCGCTTTGTTGCCGAGCACGAAGTTCGGTTCGTCAACCTGCTCGGAAACCCACGCGCTGCCGCCCTGCGAAGCCAGAACCCGCTAGCCGCAAACTCGGTTGTCGAAGACGTGTCCATCAACCTCTCGCTCGCCGCGCCCGGCTTCCGGAACGCCGAGATACTGAAGAGTGCGATATCGAGAGAGCTCGATCGTCGCCGAAACGTGGACTTCGACGGTGTCTCGAACACCACCCTCCTCAGCACCCCACTCGATTTGGCCGACGGCACGCCACAGCGAGTCCGATTCACCGTGGCCTACGAACCCGACTTCAACGACCCGACGTGGACCGAGGGAGTTGGCGTTCCCGCTCCAGTCGTTTCCGTCAAGGGATCCGTTGACGATGTGGCAGTAGGCGTTGCCGCAGTGCTGCGCCCCGAAGGCGCCGAGCTCGACGCTTCACTGACCGACCTCGGGAAACTCTTTAGTCCAGATGCCAAAGTGATCGTCGAGCACGTTTCCGCCGAGGAGCCTCAGGTCAACGAGGACGGCACGATTACCGTTTCGGAACGAATTGTCGTGTCCAACGTTGGTGACACCGCAGTCGACGAGATGACCGTGCGCTATCCGCTCGCCGACATGTTCGGGCCCGGAACCCGGTTCCGCGAGCTCGAAGGTGCAACTAGCTCGGGGTGTGGCGGCGACTTCTCGTCACGGTTTGATGGCAGCCGAAACACGTCGGTGTTCTACAGCTCGGCGGGCCTTGAGGCTGGCGGCAAGTGCACGATCGAACTCGACGCTGTGGTCCTTCCCGGGCAAATCCCGGCAGCGGACGGAACCGACTACGAGACCAGCGTCGATGTTGTTGCACGGTTGGGGCGCACTGAGGTGACCGATGACGCTGGCGTCTCCGCGTCCGTCTCCCAGAACCCTGAAGTGTCCGTGTCGTTGGAAGACGTCGAGACCACGAACCTCGAAGACGGTAGCCACCGGATCTCGGGCACGCTCGTCGCCGACAACACCGGCGATCAAACCATCGCCGAGTTCGCGGCCCGCATCGACTTCACGGTCGGGGCAGATGACGATCGTGAACCTATCGAGGTCGTGTTCGAGGCAATCGAGGGCGACGACCGGTGCTCGGGAGCTCGGTTGCCACGCCTTGCCGCATCGGGCCGGCTGCTCACCGGCGGGGCGGTGCTTATCCCCGGCGCAGAGTGCAACGTTGGTTTCTCAGCGATCGTGTGGCCAGGCGCGCAGCTCACCGATTGGGCGGTGAGAGCGGAGGCAACCGCCCGCAGTCCGCGTGGTGTGGCAATCGCCGCTGCTCCGCAACTCGAGCGCTTCGCGATGGTCGAGGCCCCCGCAATTTCTGCCACCGCCGTTATCGACGACATCTCGAACAACGCGAATGGCACCTACCGCGTGCAGATCACCACAACGATTACGAACACGGGTGACACGCCGCTCGTCGAGGTTTCAGGAACGACCAATGGCATTGATCGCTTCGATAGCGCAGCGATCAATTCGCAACGAACGCGAAACCAGTGCTCGGGCATCTCGTGGCGCCAACCGCTCAGCGCAGCCAGCCAGATCGATCAGACGCAAGAGTGTTCCATCACCGACGTGTACCAGGTGCGTCCCGGTTCGGAACTTCTGGATTGGGACGTCGCCGCGGCCGCAACCGCCGTATCAACCTCGGGCGCCACGGTGGATGCCGAGACCGAGACCGAACCATTCTCCTTCACCGAAGACCCGGCCTTGGATTCGTCGATCCGAGTGGAATCCATTTCAAAGGTCGACGATCGCCACGTACGGTTGGAGATCCGAGGCGATCTCAAAAACGTTGGCGATATCGAACTGCGCAATGTCGTTGCATCCCTGAATCTTGATGCTGCCTTTAACGGACTGTCCTACGAGGTTGAGGGGCGTTCACTGTTTGGCGCCGATCCGGCCGACGACTACGCCGGAACCACGTCTCGACAGCTGCTGTTCGGCTTCGATTCGATCGCCGTAGAAGCAACAGCGTTCTGGCGTGTTCAAGTGCTGTTGGAGACCTTCGACACGAGCGGCCCCTTCGAGATCACGGCGAGCGCCGCCGCATCGTCGCCGGCCGGGGTCGCCATCGCCGCAGACAAAGCAACCGTCGTGCGTTCGCTGCCGCTCGTCCAACTCATCGACCGAGCCGCGCAAACAACCAACAACAAGGACGGCACGTACGAAATCGAACACATAGCCACGGTGCGAAATGTGGGCGAGACCGACATCACGCGCCTGTCCATCGCCACCGACTTCAACCAGGTCTTCCAGGGAATCACCGTTGGCGAGAGCGAACGAACGTCTACCTGCGACGACGGCATGGCACCCGGGCGCACCTGTTCGGTGACGCAACGAGCCACGCTCCGGCCAGGTACTGCTGTTGGGCCATATGAAGTCGATGTGCAGGTAGCCGGCGCGGATGAGGAAAACCTTGCCGCCCTCGTTGTGGCCACACCGTCAACCGTCTTCTTTGACGCTCGGGCGAACGCTCCCATCCGGTTCTTCGAACGGCCATCGATCACGCTCGATACCGACGTGACCGAGCCAATCAACAACGGCGACGGAACCTACGAGCTCACCTACGTCATCGAGGTAACCAACGCCGGCGATGTTCCGCTGTACCGCGTTGGCATGGCCGACTTTGTTCAAGACATCTACGGCGATTCGGTCGTTTCGAACGTGCTCGTCGACGATGGGTGCGTCACGGTGAGCAACAGCAATCCGCTCGGACCAGAACAAACCTGTTCCCGCACCCAGACCGCCATTGTGCGCCCAGCCGCGAAGCTCGGGCAATGGATCGGATCGGCGGGAGTCACCGCAGACTCGCCGTCGTTCACGACGGTATTCGAGGACGGGCGCTTCACGTCGGTCACGTTCACCGAGACGGTCGCCGTAGATGCATCCTCCCGCTTGAGCTTCAAGACAAACAACGGCGATGGCACCTACGTTGTCGAACACGAAGTCACGGTCGTCAACGACGGCAATGTGCCATTGGTTGAAGTAGCCACATCCGATGTGGATACCGAATTCGGGTTGATGCACGAGTCACGAACCGGTGCCGCGGACACCTGCGCCGCGGTGTCGCTCGCAAGTCCGTTGCTTCCTGCGGGCCAATGCGTCACTACGACGACTCATGTCCTGCGCCCCGGTGCAGACCTCGGTCCGCTCGATGCAACCTCTAACGTGATCGGGCGTTCTGCGTCAACGGCAGTCACCGAGGCCACGATCACCACCAACGAGTTGATCCTTCGCGAAGCCCCTGACATCAAGCTTGAGAGCCAAGTGCTGTCTGTCGAGAATGTCGACGACGGCGCGTTCCGGGTCATTGCGAGCCTGGGCGTCGAGAACAGCGGCGATGTCGTGATCGATGAGCTCTCGCTCGAACTCGATTTCTCCGAGGTGTTCGGGGAGACCGAATTCCAAATCGGCGGCGTTCTCTCCGAAGACTTCGTGATCGACGAGGCCTTCGCTGCGCAAGACTCCACCGAACTCTTTGCCCCAGGCCAAAAAATTGGTGTGGGCCACGGCGGCACCATCACCCTCATTCTGACTGTGTACCCCGATACCGATGGTGGTCCCTTCATCGGTGATCTTCGCTCATCGGGCATCTCCCCGGCGCGCAACGACGTCTCCGCCGTCATCTCTTCCCAGATCGACCTGCCATCGGTAGCGGTCTCGATCGTCGCTCAGGAAACCGAGAGCAACCGAGATGGCTCGTACGTAGTGACGTCAAGCTACGAGATCACCAACGATGGCAGCACCGATCTCCAGTTCGTTCGCATCAATGAGGACCTCATCGAGATCTTCGCCGGGACCATCGTCCGGCCCCTGTCCGTCGAAAGCGACGACATTGCCGTAGCCGATCTCGCCGACCAAGGACGCGGCACAAACATCTTGGATTGGGGTGCCCAGCTGCCGCCGGGTAAATCAGCAACGGTCACGTCTACCGTTCTCGTCGAGCCCGGCAACGTGCTGGGGCCGTTCGTGCCCAGCGTCTCGGCGATCGGTATTTCACCGGCGGGCACCCGAGCGTCAACATCGAGCGCTCCAGGAGAGAACATTACGTTCGTTGAGCAGCCGGCATTGCGCGTGTCGCAACGTCTGGTTGAGCGTCCGGTATGGAACGGAACCGGCACCTTCGACGTTGGGTTCATTATCGAAGTGGTCAACGATGGCGATGTGGAACTTCGTAGTCTGCAAGTCCGTCAAGACTTGCTTGGAGCGCTCGGCGCAGATGCTCGAATCTCGGTGCGCGACATTCGGTCCGAGCAGCTAGCCGTCAACCAAAACTTCGACGGCCTTGGGCCATGGCCATCTTCGGCAGAGAACGTCGACGACGCCACGGACGCCGCCGGCCAGTCGGTGCGAAGCGATGTCGGTGACACCCGATTACTGGCTGGCTGGGACACACTTCCCGCGGGAGAGACGGCAGTCATCGAACTCGATCTTCGCCTGCGTCCCGCCGACCGGGGTGTGTACAGCACGCGTGTTGTGGTCTCTGCGAACAGCCCGGGCGGTGTGGGCCTTGGCGCCGGTGGCGACGAGATTGAAGCGAACACGCTGACCCGACTGAGCGTGCAGGGCGAAATCGGTGTGGCCAAGCAGGTCGTGGGAGAGCCGGCAGTGCTCGCCGACGGCAGCATCGACGTCACCTACGAGATCCTCGTACAGAACGCCGGCCCGTTCCCGCTGTCCAACGTCGAGGTTCATGATCAACTCAGTCAGGCCTTCGGTGTCGGGTCAACCTTTGTGACCTCACGAGTGCGCATCGATGACACGAGCCCATGTGCAGGTCGTGCAAGTTCGAGTTACGACGGCGGCACCATCGATCCCGTTCTCGCATCAGGCGTTGAGTTAGATCCCGGCGAGAAGTGCCGGATCCGCTACGACGCCGTTGTGATGCCCTCCAAGTCGTTGCCGGGGCCATTCAAGAGCTCTGCGTTCGCTATCGGCTCTGATCCGTTCTCTGGCACTGTCATCGATGACTCGACCGATGGCACGAACATCGATCCGGACGGAAACCAGGAGCCGGGCGACAACGACATTGCCACTGCGGTTCTGGTCGAAGCCCCGGAGCCGTCGATTTCGCTCCGGGCCGAACCGCTCGAGAGTGGCGTGCGCGAGGAAGGGGACTGGTTCTCCTTCGGCTACCGGATCCTGGTCGAGAACACCGGGCCGATCGACCTCAACACGACGCGTCTGATCGCGTCACTCGACGAGGCTTGGCCCGTTCCATTCGAAGTCGAATCGGTGTCGAGCGACGACCTCGATGTTTCTACGTCGTTTAACGGTCGAGGCCGCAACAATCTTCTTGCAAACCGCAACCAGCTTTTGGCCGGTCAAACAGCCGAGATCGTCGTCAACCTACGCGCGGTGGAGCCCACGGATGCGGCACTCGCAATGCCGATGGCGTTCGTGGCTCGCTCAGTGGCAGGCGACGCGATCACGGTGGAACTCGATTCGCCGGTGGAGGCGCTTCCCGCACGCGAACCCGCGATCGTCAGCTTCGCGGATTCCATGAGCGTCGAAGAGCAACGCTTGTTGGCCCTTGGCGGCGCCGCAGTCCTACTCTTCGCCGGCATCTTCATGCACACCGCGATTCAACGCACCCGACGGTTCCGTGAGAAGCGTGCGCGTCTCAAAGAGGCACAGCGCATTATCGACCTTCGGGCCGCCGAAGAACGAGCGAACGCAGCGCGTGCCCACTCACCGATCATCGATCTGCGCAGCGGCCGTGAACATCATTCACCGAGACGTGGCCGCGGTCGGCGTCCCGCCCGCAAGTCGTAGCGACCCTGGTTGTCGCTGAGCGCTATTGGTTCTCGATCGCCGTGATCTGATCGACTCGGCGTTGATGGCGACCACCCTCGAACTCGGTCGTGGCGAACAGGTCGACGATTTCCTCAGCGACGCTGAGCCCAACTACACGAGCCCCCATCGACAGCACGTTTGCGTCGTTGTGAGCGCGCGCCATCCGGGCCGTATAGAGGCAGTTGCAAAGGGCCGCGCGAACGCCGCGCACCTTGTTCGCCGCGAGCTGTTCGCCCTGTCCTGACCCGCCGAGCACAATTCCCCAGTCGGCCTCGCCGTTGACCACTGCGCGCCCCACGCTTGCGCAGAACTCGGGATAGTCGACGGACTCGTCGGAATCGGTTCCGAGATCGAGCACGCTATGGCCCTGTGACGCTAGGCGAGCCGCAACATGCGCCTTGAGGTCGTACCCGGCGTGATCGCTTCCAATTGCTATGTTCATCTCCATATTGTGCCGGTGGACTAGGGGCGGTAGGCCAATCGGCCCGAAGTTGTCTAACTCGTACACCTTTGTTCGTGATGTGCCGAAGGTACGGTCATGGTTGAATGCACAGGGCTGCGTACAAAGCGCAGCACTTCGAGGCAACGAGGACTATTGCGCGACCGTGGCGCGGCGCTACTCGAGTTTGCGCTCGTGGCACCCCTCTTCTTTCTCGTCATATTTGGGGGCATCGAAGTCGGTCTTATGTTCCGAAGCCACCTTGCGCTAGAAGACATGACTCGCGGCGCTGCACGAATTGCGTCGGTGCAACGCACCAACGAAGACGCAGATCTGCACATCCTTCGCCACATCAGTAACCGCTCCACCCCGCTCAACGGCGAGGTGAAGCGGGTCGTCATATTCTCGATTCCGACACTCACCGATGACATCAGTGAAGCGTGTAAGACCTCTGGTGGGTCGCGGTCCAATGAGTGCAACGTCTATCTGGTGGGCGCTGGTGGCGTGAAGGACATCGTCAGCGATCTCGAGGCCGGCGGTGCACCCGAACAAGGCCTGAAAGACTCTGAACGAGACGAATGGTCGAACCTCGGCATCTACATCGAGTACGAGTACAAGTACGTCACCGGCTTCTTTGACGGAATCACGCTCTCCAGTGCGACAGTTGAAGTCGTCGAACTCAATTTGTGAGGAATTGATTATGTTCTGCTCCAGCGAAAGGGCGCCGAAGGCACCGTCGAGCTCGCGTTTACGCAGTCAGCGAGGTGCCGTGCTCGTCGAGGCGGCAATCGCCATCCCACTCTTGCTCTTGCTCATCTTGGGCTCGCTCGAGTTCGGCTTCGCGTGGGAAGCAAAGTCGGCAAACACCTCGGGCGTGCGCACCGCAATCCTCCGTGCGGCGTCCACCGGAAACTCACCGGCCGCAGACGCCCGAATTTTGCAGTCCGTGATGAGCGAAACCGGGGCGAGCAAGATCGACAACATCGAATGGATCATGATTTTCGATGCGGGCCTCGATTCCGACGTGGACACACTCATCGACGGCTGCGAGCAAGGTCTCGGAATCGTGCCGTGCGTCAAGTACCCGACACCCGTCCTTCAGGAACTCCTTACGTCGACCTCGCCCGGCGACTATCAGCTCTCGAACTTCGATAGCGGGGAGAACGTGCAGCGAAACAACGCCGGCAATGTCGTTGGCTATAACTGCGACGCCGGCAAGCTCGACACCAGCTGGTGTGCGGGCCGTCGGACGGCGTTCGGTAATGCCGAAGTGGGGGTAGCCGTGCGATACAAGCATTCTTGGTTCAGCGGCATTCTTCCCTTTGACCCACCGGTATTCACCGATTATGCAATCTCGTCCACCTTCTACGCAGAAAACTGATCTGCCCGCCACGGGCCGCTACTCGAGGGTGAGTGCCCAGGGGTTCTCTGCGAGGTAGTCGGAGGCCGACGTGGGGGTTTCGGCCCGAAAGCCAATGGGCAACCACAGCGTGCCGACCTCGGTGCCAACGTAGATCTCCCAGTTGTAGAAACCGCGCAATAGACGTTCGTCGAGGCGAAGTAGTTCGGCATAGGCCAACACTGCATTGCCGTAGTGGTCGGAATTGTTGTATCCCCACAGGCCGGCGCGAATGTCATCGAGGCCGCCCCGGCGCACCAGGTACCGGGCGGCGCCGTGGATGGCGTCATCGGGCGACTCGACGTCTCCGCCGTTGCTCACCTCGGGCCAGGTCGTGGGGAGGAACTGCATCGGCCCCTGTGCTCCCGCCGAGCTCACTCCATCGATCCTGCCCATGCCGGTCTCCACGAGATTGACCCCGGCGAGGATCTGCCAGTCGATGCCGGTTTCTTGCTCGGCGCTCTTGTAGTAGCCAACCAACTCTTCGAGTGGGGCGGGTTCGATGATCTCCCACGCCGGGATGTTCTCGAGCGGGGAGCCGCCGCCACTGTGCAGCAAGCCCAGTTCGGTTCGGGCCAAGATGTGGAGGTCGGCAATCGGCAGAAGGTCATCGGGCAGGCGGTCCCGGAACGGCTCAATCCAGTCGGGGTTCCGCATCAGGGTCCGGATCAAGACCTGTTCGGTGTGTCCGAGGTCGCGATACGCCTCGTTGGTTTGGCCATCGGTTTGCAGGGCTCGCTCAACCTCGACGAACAGTGCCGCGGCATCGCTCGCGCTCGTCACGGTCTGTGGAACCGGCTGCCCGCTGCTGGCGGTGGTCGGGGGCGCAGTCGTCGTCGTGGTCATCGTGGTCGTCGTCGCGTTAGCGGCGGTATCGGGGGGATCCGACAGTGGCTCGGCCGTCGATGCGCTCGTGGAAGATTCGTCATCGGTGGAGGCCGGTGGGTCCGCTGCGAGAGGCTCGATGGTCGAGGCCGTTGTCACCGTGGTTGTTGTGGTTGCCTGGGTTTGAGCCACCTCGCTTGGACTGCTGCCGCAAGCAGTACAGAGCAAGATCAAAGAAATTAATAGGTTGGGGCATCGCATAGGAACAGTCTGGGGCCGTTTTGGCCTGTTCCCAGCTCATCTCGATAGTCTTCATGAGATGAAACAGCCCAGCCGGTTTGAACCGGCGCGCCTGTGGAACGACTACGGTGCCCGTCTCGTTCGCTATGGCGGAGTCACTGTCGTGACGACCTTCGTCGGCCTGACGACGTTGTATCTGGGTCTCTACGTATTCGGTTGGAACCCGGTCCCCGCGAACCTGGTATCCGTCTTGGCGAGCACGCCGTTCGCCTATTCGTTGAATCGTCGATTCGTGTGGGAGCAGGCTGTGGGCAATCACAGCGTGTCCCGTGAAGTTGGCCCGTTCTGGGTCATGACCTTCGTTGGGTTTGTCGTCTCGACCACGGCGGTAGGTCTGGCCTCGATCATCACCGACGCGAGGCCGCTGTTGCTCCTCACCCAGTTGATGGCGTTTGCGGGCTTGTGGCTCATCAAGTTCGCATTCCTCGAAAAGTACCTTTGGCCCGAGGAAAAAGCGATGCGCGAACCAGTTCGCGATGCAGCCTGAAGACCGCTCGCGGGCAGAGAACGCTCGTGGCTTCATGCCTGCTGACGAAGGGCTCGCGCTGCACACCCATGCCAATGGCTGTGTCGTCCCGGGGCCCTTCCTTGAGGTCGGCAGCTACTGCGGGAAGTCCTCGATCTACCTCGGCAGCGCAGCACGAGATGCTGGCCGATTGCTGTTCGCCGTGGATCATCATCGAGGGTCCGAGGAGAACCAGCCGGGTTGGGAGTGGCACGAGCCCGACCTCGTCGATCCTGCAGTCGGCAAAATCGACACCCTCCCAACGTTTCGCCGCACAATCTACGATGCGGGCCTCGAAGGCACAGTTGTCGCCGTGGTCGGCGACTCCCCGAAAATCGCCGCAGCATGGGAAACGCCCCTGGCGTTGCTATTCATCGATGGCGGCCACGGGACCGAACCTGCGCATCTCGACTACGACGGCTGGACGCCACAGCTCGCGCCCGGGGGCACGCTATTGATTCATGATGTGTTTCCGGATCCCGCCGATGGCGGCCGTCCACCCTATGAGATCTACCTGCGGGCGCTCGACGATGGCTTCGTCGAGTTCGCAGTGACCGGTTCGCTTCGCGCACTGCGCAAGCCATAGGTCTACGGGCCGCCGTCTCCGCAGCTTCGGGTTGGGTCGGTGAGAAAGATGTCCGCGGCCGAGGAGCGCTTCGACAGGGCATCGTTCGCCAGCAGTACCGCCGCCGAGGAGTAGGTAGACATCTCGTCTGCGGGAAAATGCACACCTTCGGGATGCACCTCGCCCGTCCAATAGCGGCCGTCGGCACCACGGAGGCGCCAGGTGGTGTCAAAGAGCCGCTGGGCGGTGGCGTGATCGCCCACGGCGAGGTGGGCGATTGCGCATTCACAGGTTTCAGCGGTCGTTACCCAGGGCCGATCGCCGACGCACCGGACGCCAAGCCCATCCATCACGAACGTGTCGAAGCGCGCACCGAGTCGTTCGATGGCCACGTCGCTATCGAGCGCCCCGCTGAGTACCGGGTAGTACCAATCCATCGCCCAGCGATTCTTTGGAGCGAATGCGCCTTCGGGTTGCATGCGAAGCACCTGGCCGAGCCGGTCGATTCGTTCCGCCCAGTCCTCACGATCCACCCCCACGACGCGGCTCAGCGCAAGCGCGCAGCGTGCCGAATGGTGCATTGACGATGACCCGGTGAGCAGCGCAAAGGGCCACGGCGTTCCATCGGTATGGCGGGCCCACAGGATCTCGCCACGTTCCTGTTGGAGGGCAAAGACCCAGTCGATCGCCCGCTCAACGACACCAAACATGGTTTCGGCGAAGCCCCGGTCACCGGTGATGAGCCACTGGTGCCAGGCTCCGGTGGCGATATAGGCAATGACGTTGGCGTCAAACTTGTCCTGTTCGATACCGTCGGCGAGGTAGTACTGGTGCCAGGAACCGTCATCGTGTTGCAGGCCGACGAGCCAGTCGTAGGCGCGGTAGGCCTCGGCCACACGCCCGGCCGACGCGAGCGCCATTGCGGCTTCGACATGGTTCCACGGGTCTGCATGGCCCCCGGGAACCCACGGGATCATCCCGGAAGGCAGTTGCCACTGTGCAATGGCGTCTGCGGTCTCTTCGACGTGAACGGACGTCAAGAGGCCGGTAGCGGATCGATTCTCTGTCATTGCTGGGGTGGTCGGCTCGCTGCCGCAGCATCTATCGGTTTGGTTCCGTACACGACCAGGCTCTTGCCGAGCACCGGGTTGAGTGCTCGGTCTGCCAACTTCGTGATGGACGGCTGTTTCATAATGTCCCACTCGAGCAAGGTGTTGTACGCCTTGGTGAGCGGGTGGGCGTTGACATCGGCTTGTGGGCCTACTGCACAACGCAACCACCAATATGGCGTGTGTAGTGCGTGGGCACGATGGGAATGAAACACGTCGAGACCCGCTCCGGTCAGATGTTGGGCCAGCTCGCCGCGCCGGTAGATGCGAACGTGGCCGCCAGTCACCTTCGGAGCGTGGTATTCGTCGGTGATCTTCCAGCAGATCTGTTCGGGCAGCGTCGCTGGAACGGTCGCCGCGAACGTGCCGCCGGGGCGCAGTACCCGAACCAGTTCATGAAGCGCAGCAATGTCGTCGTCGATGTGCTCCAGAATTTCCGACGCGATGATTCGGTCGAAGGAGCTGTCGGGAAAGGGCAGCGCCGTCACGTCGCTGTTGCACGAAGCCGACGACACCCCGGTGGGAAGCTCGCCATAGGACCCCATTGCCGAAACCGTGTTGTCCACCTCCACGAGTTCCGGAAGTGAGAAATCGCAGCTCACGACATCGGCGCCGCGGCGAAGTGCCTCGTAGCTGTGACGTCCAAATCCGCAGCCGATATCCAAGAGACGGTCGCCGGCGTGGAGGTCAAGTTTTTCGTAGTCAACAGTGAGCATGGTCGCGAGCCGTTCGTGGGAGTAGGTGGGAGCGAGGCGTCGATGATGCGCTACGCGTATCGGCTTTGGGTCTCGTCCAAGAGTGCCCGGTATTGGTCAACCGTTTTGTGAGCCGTGTGATTCCAGCTCCAATGGTTCACCACGCGTTCGCGCCCCGCCGCGCCAACGCGTGCACGGAGTTCGGCGTCGTCGAGCGCGATCTGGATCATGGCGGCGAGCGCGTCGGAGTCGCCGGGCGGTACCTGGAAACAGGTGTCGTTGTGCGTGCCGGTTACTTCGGGCAACGCCCCGCCGGTGGTTGCGATGAGCGGTGTCGCACACGACATTGCTTCTATCGCTGGCAGTGAGAAACCCTCGTAGAGCGACGGAACACATGCGAGCTCGGCTTCGGAGTACAACTCGACGATTCGTTGGTCGCTGACGCCGCTGACAAACTCGACGCACTCGGAGAGGCCGAGTTCGCGAAGCGTTTTTTCGGTCGCCGAACCTTCCTTGGGTTTTCCGATGATGACCAGCTCGATATGTCGTTGCGCACGAACCTTCGCTGCCGCCTCAAGCAAATAGACCAAGCCCTTCATGGCCACATCTGCGCTAGCGGTCGTGATGATACGACCAGGCACCTTGGCCACGCCTGGCACCGGCCGAAACAGCTCGGGGTCAACGCCGACGGGAACGACGTGGATCTTGTCGGCGTCCACCTGGTGGTCCGTAGAAATGTCGTTCTTCGAATTCTCCGAGACCGTCATGACGCGATCCATGCGTTTGGCTACCTGCGTTTGCATGCGGGTAAAGGCGTACCAGCGTCGTTTGCCTATCTGCTCTTTCCAGGTGCGGGCATGTTCGATCTCCAAGCGCCGGTCCACGGTGATCGGGTGGTGAATGGTGGCGAGCACCGGCAGGAGCTTTTGCAACCCGAGGAGTCCCCATCCGAGGGTTTGGTTGTCGTGGATGAGGTCGAAGTCGCCATGACGCGTCCGCAGGTTGTCCCAGGCCCGCCACGAAAATGCCATTGGCTCGGGGAAGTTCCCGAGATTGAACGAGGTGTTCTCCAACCAGTCCCAGCGATCCTTCAGTTCGAACATGCGGGGCTTTCGCATAGGGAAGTGATCGTTGAACGTTTCGAGGCTTGGCAGCTTGGTGAGCGGGACGCGGTCATCGAGATGGGGGTATGGCGGGCCGCCGAGCACCTCGACACTGTGGCCGAGGTCGACGAGCGCTTTGGTGAGATGGCGCGTGTAGACCCCTTGACCGCCAACATGTGGTTTCCCCCGGTACGACAGGTACGCGATGCGAAGGAACTCGGGTTGGTGGTGCGGGTGCGGAGACATACCGGCTCGATCCTACAGGCGGGTAAAATCACCCGTATGCGAGTCTTGGTACAACGCTGCGCGCAAGCGTGGGTTACGTCAGAGGGGACCGAGGTCGGGCGAATCGGAGCCGGCCTGTGTTGTTTGGTTGGATTCACCCACGAAGACAGTGCTGCCATGGTGCCCAAGATGGCGGACAAGCTTTGGAACCTTCGCATCATGGACGATTCCGATGGCGTGATGAATCTGTCCATCGCCGATACCAGCCAATCGCTGCTGTTGGTCAGCCAGTTCACCTTGTACGGCGATACGCGCAAAGGTCGCCGACCCACGTGGATCAATGCTGCCCGTCCCGAACACGCCGAGCCGCTGTTTGCTCGGTTCGTTGCAGAACTGTCATTGCTCGGGGCGACGGTGGAGACGGGCCGGTTTCAAACGGACATGCAGGTGGGCCTCGTGAACGACGGGCCAGCAACCGTCATGCTGGAGCTGTAACAGCTCGGAGATCTAGGCTATTCGCTATCGGCTCGCGCTATTGGATTGGCTAGCGCTAGTTCAGGCGAGCGGCGGCGCCGGGCCGCACCCACCGCGAACGCGACGCATGCGAGCACCAGCCATGGGGCTGGCCCCATGCGCGTGTTGAGGGTCAGTCCGCTGCGACGTTCGATGGTTGCGTAGAGGACCCGCTGCTCGGAGATTCCGGTGCGGTCGATGACCGATCCATCGGGGGCGACGATGGCGCTAAACCCTGTGGGCGCGGCCTGCAGCACCCACCGGCCCGTCTCTTGAGCTCGTAGGCGCGATGACGCCACCTGCTGGGACTGCAAAATCGTGAGCCAGTAGCTCGAACCGTTTGTGGGGTTGACCAGGATCTCCCCGCCGTCGCGGATCGCAGCCCGACCGCGGTTCTCAAAGAAGATCTCCCACGAGATGCTGATTCCCAATGTCGCTTCGGGTGTTTCCAGAACGGCTGGCCCATCACCGGAGAGCACGTCTCGGTTTGGCACATCGCTCGAGAACCGTTCGATCAGGCCGCGCAGCGGAACGAACTCGCCGAACGGCACGATGCGAACTTTGTCGTACCGGCTTACCGTGTCGCCATCGGCGGTGATCGCAGTCGAGTAGTTGACCGTGTTGTCTGGAGAGTCGCCGCCGGCCGAATGGAACCACCCGGGTATGAGCACCGCGTTGTGCGATCGGGCGATTTCGGCGGTGTTCTCGACCGCTTCGGCCATATAGAACAGGTCTTCGCATCGCCCCAGCGGGTGTCCGTCCTCGATCGGGTTCACGACATTCTCCGGCCACATGATGAGGTCGACGGGCCGGTCGATTGCGGCCGTAGCCTCCCGATGGCGATCGAAAACGCGCTGGTTCTCACAGGCATCAGCGCGGGTCCGCTGCGGGCCTCCGCCTTGGACCACGGCTACATCGAGTTCGCTGATCGGTTCGCCCGTCGGGGCGACCGTGCCCGCCAACATGACGACGGCGACCGTGCCAAATACCAATCCGGCCATGTCGAAGCGGCGTTCGATAAGCAGGCGAATAGATATCGCCGATGCGACCGTGATTGCCGTGAGCAGAAGCCCCCCGCCGAGGGCTAGCGCAACTGCTAGCGGCGAATCGACCTGCGTCATCGGCACGGTTGCGAGCGGGACGCCACCAAATGGCCACGACCAACGAAGCCACTCGTACAGCACGAATCCGGCAGGTAGGAGCACGATTCGACTATCGCCGCTACCGGCGGCGACCGCGACCAACCCATATCCGGCGCCGAAGACCATGAACACCAGTACATAGCCGGCTGCGGTGAGGTCGAACATCCACAACTCGCCGACCCCGAGCCAGACCAGGCCAACCGCCCAACCGGTCAGGAACCGTTGCCGTTTAGAGGTGTTCCCACACAGGTAGTCGAACAGACAAAATCCGACGATGGCCAGTGGCCACCATCCCCACGGCGGCAGGGACATGGCGATCGCCAAACCCGCAACAGCGCCAAGGAAGAACGACCGGGGGGTTCGCATCGAAACAGTCTGGCCCAAATATTGCGCTCCCGGATAGCTCAGGGAATTGGCCGTGCTTGCCGATGTGAAGAACGAACAGGAATCGAGCAAGCAGCGGAGATGGAAACGTTATGAATCGTGAACGATTTGCCCATATCGCCGTTGCCGCGGTGCTTCTGGCGGGCTGTGCGAGCAGCGCCGAGCATGCTGGCCAAGACCCATTGGGTGCGTCGGCCACATCAGTCGAGCCGGGGCAACAAGACGCGGCCTCGATCCCGTCCACGGTGGCCCCGCCAAGGACCGCGGCCCCCCAAACGGCTGCGCCCGAAAACACGGTGTCACAAACGACCGTGCCCGTCGCTCCCGATTCGTTGGCGTTCACGTCGGGTAGAGATCTCGGACGCCTCTTTGAGATCACTGGTCCGCAGCCCATCGTGGGCAGCGTGGGCGGACAAGCCGTCGACACGCTCGGCGATGGCGCGCTCGTACTTGCCGCTGGGGCGCGAAGCATCGACGGCGAGCTGTGGGTGACAATTCGCTATCCGGCCACCGCCGAAACCGAGCTCGGATGGGTTCGAGCGAATGCGCTTCGGCCCACCGAACAAAGCGTCGAAACCGTCGACGCGAGCCACGGTTCGGAGTTTCGACGGGTGTCTTCATCGGCCCCCGATGGCAGGCTTGACGTGCTCGCTAACCCAGGCGATCCGGCAACGGTCGTCGAAACGTTGGTACGCGGCGAAATGGCCATGCACGGCGGCGGCCGGTCGTTGCGCGCCGATGGTACGACGTGGGTGGATGTTCTCGACTCCAACAGCAGAGTCCGCGTGGGTTGGGTGCCAGCTCAACTGTTCAACACGGTGTATACGGTGCAGGCGCAAAATGGAGATGGCGATGAGGTTTCACGTCGCGCCGAGAGCGACGTTTCCTATGGTGCGCCGATCGCTGTGGGCGCGCTGGTCAACGGGTGCAATGCCACCCAGATCACATTCGCTGCTTCGGGTTCAGGTATGGGCACCGCTCTTGTCTTTGGCACGTCCGTGCCGACCGGACGCATGGTACGGGGCACGCACCGGTGGTCTTCGGCACAGGGGGCCACGGTGTATCTGCGGCCTTCGGAGTCTGTGACCTTCACCTTCCCCGCAGACTCGACCCGAACGTGGTATTTCGCTGGACTCGATGAGGACTTGCAGGCCGAGTCGAACAACCCCGACGCAACCGCTGACCTCGTGGCCCTGAACTATCAATCGTTTACGGTTTCTAGCGGGTCCTGTTTCGAGGAGCCAGCGCGGCCGTCGGAAGGCGCCGTCGGCACCGGTGTCGTCGACGAGGACTCAGCCGCGGCGAATCCCGACGCGGTAAGCGTAGTCGAGAACTCCGACGCAGCAAGCGTGGTAGAGGACTCGGCAGCGCCCGACAGTGACGACGACGATCCACTGCTTGAGTCATCGCCGGATTCGCCCGCCAGCGAATCCAACTCGTAGCACTTGGAACACGCCGATGCACGAACGGCATCGGCTTGTGATCAGTGGTTGCAATCGGGCCCGTGCTCGTGATGGATATCGATTTCGATCTTCTTGCGAACCACGCCGCGAACATCGAGTTGCACCGACCGGGCGTAGCCCATCAGATTGGGGGCAACGTGGATCTTTACTCCGTCTTGACGCACTACGCGGTATGGAGCCAAGTTCTTGCCCTTGAGATGCATGTCGACCGACACGTCATATTTGGTGCGGCCTCAACCGATCGGGGGAACGAAATCGATCGCGGCTACCCCACCGCGCTTCTTGATGAGTTCGATGGCGGCTTCGCTGACAAACAATTCCATAGTGCTAGTGAACCCGGAGTGCACTGACGTGCATTCCGTTGTGCCTAGACAACGGGAACCAGTCGATGAATGTCGCCAATGACGCCGACGCCCTTGATCGACACTTCGATGGCCGTATCCGCGGTGACCCACTCGGGGAGTGCGGCCAGCTGGCATGCTCCCAGGATTTCGTCGGGTTTCGCTGCAGCGCACAACTTGGCGGCGAGGTTGACGGGTTCGCCAATGTAGTCGTCGCCTTCAAAGAGCAGGGCAATGCCACTGGCGAGCCCGACGCGTACTTGCAGGTCGGTGCTCGAGAAGTGGTGAATGAGGTGGGCGCCAAACGCGATTGCCGCTGTGGGGTCGACGCTCACGATCATGACGCCATCGCCCAGCCACTTCGCCACTCGCACGCCGCGTTTCGCTGCTACGTTACGTGCGACACGGCGGAACTCGCCGAGCAGTTTCACCGCCTCGTGCGGGCCATTCTCTCGGGTAAATCGGGTAAAGCCAGATAGGTCGGCAAACACGAACGTTCGCTCGACGTTGAGATGGGCGTCGCCGGTAGGGAGCTCGTGGGGAGCCTCTAGGCCAGAACCCTTCTTTGCCTCATGCCAATCGAGGGCGGGCCCGGCGTCGGGTGAACTGGATTGGTTGTCGGCTGAGTTGGAGTAATCAACGATCGAGACGGCGCGTTCTTCACGTCGTCGGACGGTCTCGAGATCATTGCTTAGGGACTCTGTTTGCACGGGGGGTTTCCTTACTAGCCGCCGCACGCAAGTGAATCACACGGCCGGTCCGAATACACCGCGCCGAAGCGATTCTTACCGACCGACCGACCGTCAGTCGTCGATGCCAGCGGAGCGGCCCGCGGCAACGCACGCAGGAAGGCCTAAGCCATTGCGCCAGGCGCCGGTAGCAGATAGACCTTCGAGCTCCTCGAGTGCTGCGTCGATTCGATCGACACGAGCGCTGTGGCCAACGTCATATTGGGGGAGCGCATGCATCCAGCGCCTAAGCAACGCTGGACCGTCAGGAATGTCCACGTCGAAGACCTCGCCCAAGTCATCGCGGATCAGGCTGAGGATCTCTTCGTCCGGAAGCCGAACCCACTGTTCGTTTGTTCGTCGCCCAACCGAGATCCGCAAGACTTGCGCGTCGTCGGGTGCGAGCTGTGGCCACTTGTGCGACGCGAACGACACCGCGGTGACCGTGAGGCCGCACCGGCGGGGTACGAGTACGCCGCTGATCGAGCGGTCTATGTCGATGGTGTTGGGTGCTAGGACCGCAATGGCAAGCGCCACCGAGCTGTACTCGATGCTCGCCAGCTCTCTCGATGCGGCAGGGGCGGCGGTGGCGATCAGCTGGGCGGACACTCCCGCACTGGTGGTGAGGATCACCTCGTCGACCGGCGTGTCCAGCACTGACCAGGCGTCTTTCGTCTGCCGAATCTCGGCCGGCGAGTCGAGATGGATCCGCACCTGCCGTTCGCGCAGTTCGGCCTCGGCGGCGTCCACCAGGCGGTTGAGCCCGCCGGCCACGCTCTGGAACACCGGCGTCCTATTTGCCCCCGCCGGCGCGATCATACCCGAAGCGGCCGTCAGGAGGCTGGGGCTTCGAGCACGAAGCTCGTCGAGCTGCGGGACCCCAGACTTGATGCTCAACCGGTCGCTATCGCCTGCATTGATTCCCCCGAGCAACGGATCGACGAGAAACTCGAGGACTTCGTCGCCGAGTCGTCGCCGGATGAGGGCCCCCACGCTCTCATCGCCCGATGTTCGGTCGTCGGGAGCCTCGAGATCGCCGAGAGCGCGAGCAATCCCCTCGGCTGACAAGAGTTCGGTCGTGGACAGGCTTTCGTGTGTGGGCACGCCCAAAACGCCGGCTGGTATCGGGTGGAGCCTGCCGTCCCGGTAGATGCGCGCAGACCCCGCAGCGGGGTAGGTTAGCGACGCTTCAAGGCCGAGGGATATTGCGAGGTCCGTGACCTCGGGGCGTCGTGCCAAGAAGGCATCGGGTCCCGTCGGAATCCGACGTCCATCGAGGTCGACCTCCGCAATCTTTCCACCGAGGCGATCGCTCGACTCAAAAACGTGGACGGTGTTCCCGGCGGCTGAGGCGTGCAGAGCAGCCGCAATGCCCGTGATGCCACCGCCGACTACACCGACGACTCGTCGCGTGGTCGCCAAGCGACTACGCCTCCGATGCCCGGAAGGCGTGCACGCGTTCGACTACCTTCTCGAGGGTTTCAGGTGGTGTGTCAGGGGTTACGCCGTGGCCGAGATTGAAGATGTGGCCGGGGTGACCGGCGTTGCTCTCGAGAACAGCGTCCACCTCTTTGGCCACGACTTCCCAAGGGGCGCCGAGGATTGCGGGGTCCAGGTTCCCTTGTAGCGCTCGATCAGCAGGGACGCGTGTGCGTGCCTCGGCGAGCGATAGTCGAAAGTCGACCCCGACCACATCGGCTCCAGCGTCGGCCATCGAGCCGAGCAGCTCACCGGTGCCGACGCCGAAATGGATGCGCGGCACACCGGTTGCGCCGATGGCTTCGAGCACCTTCGCGCTCGACGGCATCGCATATTTTTCGTAGTCGGCCAACGACAGCGAACCCGCCCACGAATCGAACAGTTGAATTGCCTCAGCGCCGTGGGCCACCTGGGATTGCAGCGAGACAATGGCGAGGTCGGCCAGGCGGTCCATCAACGCAAACCAAAGTTCTGGATGTGTCTTCATCATCACCTTGGTGCGGTGATAGGTCCGCGAAGGGCGGCCTTCGATGAGGTAACTGGCGACGGTAAACGGGGCTCCCGCGAACCCGATCAGCGGTATGTCTAGTTCCGCAACCAGATTGTCGATTGTCTCCAGCACATAGGGCGTGTCGGCCTCGGGGTCGAGCGGACGGAGCCGTGAAAGGTCGTCTCCCGACGTAAACGGCTTCTCCACAACCGGCCCTACGCCGGGCACGACGTCCATACCGAACCCGATCGCATGAACGGGGGTCACGATGTCGGAATAGAGGATCGCGGCGTCGACCCCGTACCGGCGAACTGGCTGCAGGGTGATTTCGGTAGAGAGTTCTGGGTTTGCGATCGCATCGTTGATGCTGCCCTCACCTCGGATAGCGCGGTATTCGGGAAGTGAGCGTCCTGCTTGACGCATGAACCAGACCGGGGTTACGTCGTGTGGCTCGCTTCGGCACGCAGCGAGAAAGTTGGAATCAGGGAGCGAGGTCACGACCACAGGCTACGCCCGACACCGGCCGCCGGCGACGCCCGGCCAGTCCAGGCCCTCGCGGGGTGAAGTCACGCGTCGCCGCTACGATGGACGGCCCCCAAATAGCGGAGCGTTTGTCATTCACCCAGATCTTGCAGCGGAACAAAAATACCTCGATACCGCTCATGCCTGCGTCGAGGAGGCACGCGAGCTCGCGCGAAAGCTTTCCTCCACGTTGGAGGTTGGCGCTGGCGGCACGAACCAAGCCAGGTTCGAGCGTGAAGCATTCACCGAAAACATCGTGGACCGGCTTCAGCAGCTCAATATTGGTGACGCGTCGCTGATATTCGGTCGGATCGATCACGCCGGCGAATACGACGATTCGCTCTATGTCGGGCGGGTCGGCGTGTGGAACCGGGCGCAGGATCCCGTCGTCGTCGACTGGCGGGCCCCGGCATCAGAACCCTTCTATCGTGCGACAGGTTCGGACTCCTTCGGCCTCGAGCGCCGCCGTCACTTCGCAACACGCGGTCGCACTTTGCTCGATATCGATGACGAATTTTTCGGGGACCTCAGCCGCCTCGATGAACAAGCGGCGACCGGCAAGGTACAGGGCCACGGGGCGTTGATTACGGCGTTGGAAACCGCCCGCACCGGGCGTCTCGGTGACATCGTTGCCACCATCCAAGGCGAACAGGACGAAATCATCCGAGCTCCGTTGCAAGGCCTTCTCATCGTGCAAGGTGGCCCCGGCACCGGCAAGACCGTCGTGGCCCTGCACCGTGCCGCGTATTTGCTGTACTCACATCGGTTTCCGCTGCAGGACCAGGGCGTGCTTGTGCTCGGTCCAAACCGCCTCTTCCTCGCCTACATCGAGCAGGTCCTGCCGTCGCTCGGCGAGGCCGGCGTGCGTCTTGCAATCCTGTCGGATCTCGTCGTGCCCAAGGTGCGAACCGACCGGCTCGATTCCGAGGCGGCGGCAGCGGTCAAGGGTGACCTATCGATGGTCGAACTGATCCGACGCGCCGTGCGGCAGCGGCAGAACAAGCTCCGTTCCGATCTTGTCTTGGGCTACGGGCTGCAGAACCTTCGGCTCACCGTGTTCGAAAGCGAACTGATCGTCAAGGAAGCGCAACGCCGCTACCGAACACACAACGCTGCTCGCAAGTATGTCGAGGCGGAGGTATTCGCCGCGCTTGCCAATAGCGGTCGCGAGGAGGTCGACCCACAGGAGCTCCGTGATCGAACGCGCTGGACGCTTCCGCTGCGCGAGACGCTCGAGTGGATGTGGCCAGTCCTTACGCCCGCTCAGCTGTTGCACGACCTGTTTCGGAGTCCTCGGCTCTTGCAAGCCGTTGGCGCAGGCCTGTTCACGGCCGATCAGATCGACGCGCTGCACATGTCAGGTGAGCAGCACACCAACCATCTGGTGTGGTCCTTTAGCGACGCACCGTTGCTCGACGAGGCCAGGGCCCATCTCGGGGCGCGTCCGAGGCTCAAGGGGGTCGACGAGGTGCGTACCTATGGCCATATCGTGATCGACGAGGCCCAGGACTTGTCGCCCATGGAGCTCCGCATGGTGTCGCGTCGATCGCTGAATGGATCCATGACGGTGGTTGGCGATATTGCTCAGGCAACCGGGTCTTGGGCCCGCGATTCCTGGACCGAACTGATTGCGCAACTACCCCAGGCAAAACATGACCCAGAGCGGCGCGAGCTTACGACCGGCTATCGCATTCCTGCACCAGCCATGGAGCTGGCTGCGCGTGTGCTCGCGCAAGCAGCTCCAGGGCTACGACCGCCGGTTGCCATTCGAAACGAGGGAGCGAAGCCAAAGATCACGCACGTGGAATCCCTTGTCTCGGCGCTTCCCGATGCGGTCCTCGCCGAACTCGCCGAGATCGATGCCGGCAATGTTGCTGTGATCGTGCCGCGGTCACTGCGTGACGATCTCGCCGAAGCACTCACTTCGGCCAACGTGGCCTTTGGTGGAGCCACCCGGTCCGGTCTTGACAAGCAGGTCACGATCGTTCCCGTGCAGCTGGTGAAGGGCCTTGAGGTCGATGCGGCGCTCGTGGTTGAACCAGCCCGAATCGTTCGTGAAGAACGGCAGGGCATGCGGGCGCTGTATGTGGCGTTGACTCGTGCGACGAAGCGAGTAGGAATACTCCACTCCGAGCCGCTTCCAGGGTTGTTGCAACCCGACGACTAGAGATCGACGCCCGTTAGTTTGTAAGCGTGGGCTGAACCGAGATCGTGAGGTCGATTGCGATGGGCTCCGTCCAGGAGGGCTTACCGTCAACGAGTTTGGCGTTGGCTTCAAGCTCGAGCCACAGCAGTGGCACGGAGCTGTCGACACCGCTCAGGTCGAGGCGCCCGTCGCGCTCGTGGAGGGGGACCGATTCAAGTTCGGGGCTGATTGCTGGCCCGCCATTCTCCAATGTCACCGTGGCGTACACCTCCTCGACTTGGGACATCAATTCGGGGGGTAATTGGATCGCTCCCCAAACCCTGCCGTCGTCTTCGCAGTCACACGGGACGATGGGGGAGCGAACCGTGGCGTCAACGCACGGTCCCATTCCCTCGGGGGTGAAGGAGAAGAAAATCGAGCTATCGCCGAGTCCAACCAAGCAGCTGTCGGAGATCTGGGCGAAGCCGTACGCTCGCACGCCCCATCTCCAGGCGTAGTCGCTCCCCACGTCGAGAACCGACTTGTCCGGGCACGGGATGCCGCCACTGGACCAGTCAAAGCACAGGATCCGGTTGGTGTATCCCGAAGAAAAGAACGTTCTCTTGTTCTCCCAGGCGAGCGCCGTGCCACCGAAAGCCCAGCCGGCGTTACTGGAAAGGAATTGTGTGAGGGCAGCCTTGGGGGTCGTGCGACGTCCACTGAAATCGAAGCATTCAACAAAATCATCCGATTGCATCTGGAAGAGGCACACGCCGGTCTTCTGTCCCGCTGTGTCGTACTCGAAGAAGACGTTTGGCGTAGCCAGTTCGTCAGGTTTGATCCCGAGGCCCCACAACTCCTGTGGAGTGACGCACGAGCGGCGTCGTCGTGCGAGGTCGACACACGAGTACACGACTGATTGTGGGGTGGCATGGGCGAGGTACACCATGTTGTCGTCTTGCAGCATGCCGATCGGCTGGGGTAGGGCTTCGAGGTCTTCGAGGTAGCCAGCCTTGAAGGCGTCGAGGTTGGTGATCGCATTGGAGCACGGGGTCAGGTTGCGCTTGACGCAAGCCATTTGGCCGTTCTGGGCAAACAGGAACAACTTGTTGTCGTAGGCGATTGGACCGGTGACATTGATCCAGTTGGGGTATACAACGTCGCGTTGCATGTCGAAGAGGCCGACGAACGGCGTGTCGCAAAATTCCTTCTTTTTCGTGTCAAAACACGCAAGTCCGGTCCGGCTCGTTTGGGGGTCACGTCCAGCGAAATAGAGCTTTCCCGTAACCTCATCGAGGTGGTCGATCGTCCATGTGCCGGTCTGGTAGGTCACGGGGTATTGGTCGGCGGTTTCGCATGGAGCTTCGGTAGCGGCTTTCATGCAAACGATCGAGTCGTCCCCATAAGAGTGGTGGTTGACGGCCCAGATCTCATCTAGGTTGCCACTCGAAGTAAACTTGGGGATCGGTATTGTGCCGTCTCCATGACTAATTGCGTCGAACCCAGCAAACGGGGCGTTCAACACGACCTGCTGATTGCAGACGGCACCGCAATTGGACAGAGCCGATTCGGCCCAACGTTCGATTTCTGGCGCATCTCGAATCCAGCCAGAAAAGTACTGATCGCCTGGCGACGTGATCGAAACTCTGATGGCTCGAGTCCAACGTTTCGCCCCGTTGGCGTCGGTGTCTGCTTCGGTGAAGACGCGTTCAATAAAGATGAACGTGCCGTCGGTTGCCGTTAGTGACCATGTCGACGCGCTGTCGAGGTGGGTGGGGTCGATGGCGACAGTTCCGAACCCTCGTGAATCAAATTCGAGGCCGTTGGTTTCAAGCAACGAGATGATCGTGTTGACGGCGTCGTCCAGGCCTTGCTGTTCGGCGTCCTGCTGACCGGCGTTGGTCAGTTGCTCCCATCGCTCGACGCCGCTCTCGGCGAGAAAGGACTTGACACCGAGGTCATAGGCCTGGATGCCGTTGAGGGAGCTGACGTCGGAGGCGAGCTGTTGTTGTTGACCTTGGCGGTACCAGGCTCCAAGATCGGTCGCGAATGCGGCGATCATGAGCAGCACAATGATGGCGAGGGCGGTCAAAATGAGGATCGCGCCTCGTTCGCCGTGTGCGTCTTGTGAGCGCTGGAGAGTGTTCTTTAGGGATGCCACAGGTCTACCTACGGCCTATCCACCGCGAAACTGAGTAGGTCGTTGTGACCCGCCCTCCCCACTGAACTGAGCCCTTCGGGCTATGGCTTTGCAACCGACGCACGCCAGAAGTGCCAGCTACCGTTATCGGGGTGACCGAGAACCCCCTTGAGCCCTTTTCGGCGCCGGTGCGCAGTTGGTTTGCAGCGTCTTTCCCCGAATCGACGCCGCCACAACGCCTGGGTTGGCCGAGCATCGCGGCGGGTGGGAACACACTCATTTTTTCTCCCACGGGCTCGGGCAAAACCCTAGCTGCCTTCTTATGGGGCATCGACCGGCTGATGACCTCTCCCGTTCCCGAGCGCGAGCGCCGTACCCGGCTGCTGTACATCTCGCCGTTGCGAGCACTGGCCGTCGATGTCGAGAAGAACCTTCGCGAACCGTTAGCGGGCATTTCAGATGCCGCCGAACGCCTTGGCGAAACGGTTCATATCCCAACGGTTGGCATGCGCACGGGAGATACAGCGCCCAACGAACGTCGGAGACTGGCTCGGAACCCTCCCGATCTCTTGATCACGACACCCGAGTCATTATTCTTAATGCTCACCTCGGCTGCGAGAGAATCGTTGCGCAATGTCGATGCCGTGATCATCGACGAGATTCATTCGGTGTCGGGAACCAAGCGCGGCGCGCATCTGTCATTGAGCCTCGAACGCCTCGAACACCTGGTCGGGCGGCCGATACAGCGAATTGGGTTGTCGGCCACACAACGCCCGCTCGACGAGACCGCCCGGTTCCTAGGCGGGCGTCAGAGCCACGACGGTTCGCCCGCGTGGCGCATGGTCGAGGTCGTCGATGCGGGCACCTCGGCCAACATGGACATCGAAGTGATTGTGCCGGTCGAGCACATGGACGACGTCGCTACGTCGACCGGCGCCGCGGCTCGATCCAATGAGGTACCGCAGCACAGCATTTGGCCCTCGGTGGATGGTCAGGTCCTCGAGCAGGTACAGGCCCATCAGTCGACCATCGTGTTTGTGAACAGTCGACGCATCGCGGAGCGGCTTGCGGGTCGGCTCAACGACCTGTGGGACGAGGCCGAGCCACACAGAGACGACGAAATTCCGCGGATCGCTGCGCATCACGGGTCGCTCTCGAAAGCGAAACGCCTCGACATCGAGGACCAACTCAAAGCTGGTCTGCTTCGGGCCATCGTCGCCACGAGTTCGCTCGAGCTCGGTATCGACATGGGGGCTGTCGATCTGGTCGTCCAGGTCGAGTCGCCGGGAGCGGTGAGTCGAGGTCTGCAGCGTATTGGCCGAGCCGGTCATCAGGTGGACGCTCGGTCGATCGGAAAGATCTTCCCGAAGCACCGATCCGACTTGCTCGAAACGGCAGTGGTGGTCGACCGCATGCGCAACGGGGAGATCGAACAGACCTTCTTTCTTCGCAATCCCCTCGACGTGCTGGCCCAACAGGTAGTGGCAATGGTGGCGCTCGAGGACTGGGACGTCGGCGAACTTACCGCGGTGATTCGTCAGTCGGCGAACTTCGCCGAGTTGTCCGACGACGTACTCGACGGGGTTCTCGATCTGTTGAGTGGCCGATACCCGTCGGAGGAATTCACCGAGCTTCGGCCCCGGGTGGTGTGGGATCGAGTCAGCGGAACAATCCGCGCCCGCTCGGGGGCGCAACGTCTCGCGGTGACAAACGCTGGCACGATTCCCGACCGAGGGCTCTATGGAGTGTTTCTGCCCGATGGCACGCGGGTCGGTGAGCTCGATGAGGAGATGGTGTACGAATCCCGCCCGGGGGAGACCTTCCTGTTGGGGGCGTCTACGTGGAGGATCGAGGACATCACCTTTGAACGAGTGGTGGTGACCCCCGCCCCCGGCGAACCGGGAAAGATGCCGTTCTGGCGTGGCGATGGACCCGGGCGTCCAGTCGAGCTCGGCGTGGCGATCGGCGCATTCATTCGCGAGGTTGGCGAGCTCGATGCTGCGGCCGCAATGGCCCGACTCACCGAGCGTCACGGGCTCGACGCGTTCGCCGCGTCGAACGTGATGCGGTACATGGCCGAACAACGAGAAGCGACCGGGCTCGTTCCCGATGATCGCACGATCGTGGTCGAACGCTTCCGTGACGACATTGGAGACTGGCGGGTATGCATTTTGTCGACCCTCGGCGCGCAGGTGCATGCACCATGGGGCATGGCGCTTCGCGCGCAGCTGCACGATCGGTGGGGGGTCGATGTCGAGATGATGTGGTCCGATGACGGCATCGTGATTCGGCTGCCCGAAGCGATCGACGAGATTGCTCTCGATGACCTGCGCCTCGACCCAGCCGCCATCCACGAGATCGTCGTCTCCCAGCTGCCTACAAGCGCGTTGTTCGCCAGCCGATTCCGTGAGTGCGCCGGCCGTTCGCTGCTGTTGCCGCGGCGTCGCCCGGACCAGCGCACCCCGCTGTGGCAGCAGCGTCAACGGTCCGCAGACCTCCTTGCTGTCGCATCGAAGTACCCGAGCTTTCCCGTGCTTTTAGAAGCAACGCGTGAGTGCCTCAACGACGTGTTCGATGTTCCCGCGTTGCGCGGTCTGCTCGAGGGTTTGGCCGACCGATCCATCCGAATGGAACATGTCGAGACCCGCCGCGCTTCGCCCTTTGCACAATCTCTGCTCTTTGGCTGGATTGCGGTGTTCATGTACGAGGGCGACGCGCCGTTGGCGGAACGGCGAGCGGCGGCCTTAGCGATCGACCGCGACCTGCTCGCTGACTTGCTCGGGGCCGAAGAGCTTCGACAGCTCGTCGACCCCGATGTGCTGGCTGATGTCGAGCGCGAACTGCAACGTCTCACGACCGGCCGTGCCGCTCGCGACGTCGATGAACTACACGACCTTGTGCGGGTGCTAGGCCCGTTGCGTCGAGATGAGCTGGAAGTCAGATGCGCCGACTCGGTCGATGTGGATGCGGCGCTCGCTCAACTCGAGCGGCAAGGTCGGCTCATGGAGATCATCATCGGCGACGGCCGGCTCTTTGCTGACACCCAAGACGCTGGCCGTGTGCGCGATGGCGTTGGTGTTGCGGTACCCGACGGGTTGCCCGAGGTGTATGTGGGGGCGGTGGAGGATCCGCTGGGGGACCTTGCGGTGCGATACGCCCGCACCCACGGGCCGTTTCAGACCAATGAGTTTGCAAGTCGGTATGCCATCAGCCCCGACCGCGCTCGTGCGGTACTCGATCGTCTGGCCGGGCACGGACGGCTCGTGCGTGGTGAGTTCCGGCCTGGTGGCTCGGGCACGGAGTGGGTCGATGACGGGGTGTTGCGTCAGCTGAGAAGGCGCTCGTTGGCGGCCCTGCGAGCCGAGGTCGCCCCGGTCGAGCAGGCGACGCTTGCGCAGTTTCTTCCGGCGTGGCAGGGGGTCGGAAAGCAGCGACGAGGCCCAAATGGTCTGATCGAGGCAATCGGCGTTCTGCAAGGCGCTCCGCTCGTGGCATCGGTTCTCGAACGAGCCGTCCTTCCCGCCCGAATGGCCGAGTATCGCAACGCCGATCTCGATGCTTTGTGTGCTTCTGGCGAGGTTGTGTGGATCGGGGCGGGAGCGATTGGGTCGAGCGACGGGCGCATCCGACTAGCGTTTCGCGACCAGGTGCATCTGTTGGTGTCGCCGGACCCGGCACCGCCCAGCGAAGCGATTCACGAAACGCTGCGTGACCGATTGTCGAGCGGCGGAGCGTCGTTCTGGTTCGATCTCGTCGCCGCGGCAAACGCTGCAGGCCACTATGGCGAGCAAGCAATTCTGGACGCCTTGTGGGACCTGGTATGGGCGGGTGAGGTGACGAACGATTCGTTCGTCCCGGTTCGCGCCTTTCTCGGCCGAAAGCCCGCGTCGTCATCGAGGTCGCGGTCATCGAGGTCGCCGAAGCGACGCCCGCGCGTTGGCCAGATTCGGGCCTCCGGGCCCCCTCAGGCGGCGGGCCGCTGGTCGCTGGTTTCGCAACTTCTGGTTCCCGAACCGTCATCCACCCAGCGCGCCACCGCACGAGCGCTGCAGCTGGTCGAACGATATGGGGTGCTCACGAGAGAGGCCGCCCTTGGCGAGGGCATCGCCGGTGGGTTCGCTGGCGTGTATCCCGTGCTCAAGGCACTCGAAGAGCGAGGCGACTTGCGTCGCGGCTACTTCGTCGAGGGGCTTGGGGCCGCGCAGTTTGCGCTGCCAGGCGCGGTCGATCGGCTTCGTTCGTCGTCGCGAACCGCGCGCTCCCGCAACGACAGCGCCGTCATCTTGGCGGCAACGGACCCGGCCCAACCGTTCGGGGCCTCGATCCGGTGGCCCGAGTCGGCTGGCCGTCCAGCTCGCACCGCCGGGGCCTACGTGGTGCTCGTCAACGGCGAGATTGCGGTATTCGTCGATAGGGGAGCGAAGTCCATCGTTGGGTTTGAGGCCGCGTACGAATCGGACCTGTGGGTCGAGGCGCTCAAGGACCTTGCCCGCAAGCGAATGGTTCGCTCGGTCGAGGTGGGCAAGATCGATGGAGAACCGTCGTCGGCTTCGCCACTCGCCGACGTACTCGTACACAACGGGTTCGTGAAGGCCTACAAGGGCCTCACCTTCAACCCGTAGGCGCACGCGCCGGTTCCTCCGGTGTCGTTCCCGGTTCTGATGCGCGCGAAGATAAGAACTATGACGGCAAATCGGTGGGCGTATCTCGGCTGGTTGATGTTCACACTCAGCGGCGTGTTCTTCCTTGTTGACGCGGTCGAAACCCGCGACAAAACGGCGTTGGGAGCAGCGTTCACCTGGCTGATCGGGGTCGTATTCTTCCTGGTAGCAATGAAGGACGACGCCTCCGATCACTAGTGGCGCAACCCCTGGCTATTCGGTGCTGATGGCGTCGAGCACGTTCATGCGGCCGGCCAACCACGCCGGGAACGCTGCTGCAGCAAGCCCGACGAGCACCGAGAAGATGAGGTAGCTGACGAGTGCGGGAATCGGCACGCTGATCGTGGTCACGAGCACTTCGGGCATCTTGGCTGTAGCGAGCACTCCGAGTGCCACCCCGAGTGCCACTCCTGTGATCCCCCCGAACCCGGCCACGATGACGCCTTCCCAACGGATCATCCAGCGAGTTTGCGAGGTGGTCGTGCCGACGGCGCGAAACAACCCGATTTCCCGCGTGCGTTCAAACACGGAAAGCGCGAGGGCGAGAAGAATGCCCAGCGCAGCGATCACCGCACTGAGCCCGAGGAGCACGTTCACGGTCGCGAGCGTCTGGTTGATCTGGCGCTCTTGGGCCTCTGCGAACTCGGTACGGTCTTGCACGTCGAGGATAGGAAAGTCCACCTCTAGCGTTTCGGTGATCGCCTGTCTCGCTGCGTCGGCCGTGACCCCAGATGCGGTCTTGACGGTCAGAAACTGGTCTTGGCCTGTGGGAAAGTGACGGTCCCACATGTCGAGGGTCATCACCCGATTGCCGAGAACGAAACCGTTTCGGTAAATGCCAGCGACGACGAGTTCCTCGCTTTGCAGGTCGACGAACAGCGCCGAGAAGGTATCGCCGACCTCGAGGCCGCTATCTTCGGCCACCTGGTCCACCAGGTATACGGCGTGTGGCAGCTTTGCGAGTTCGCTATCGCGGGCGACCCAGTCGGGGTCGATGTGGGAGTCAAGGTGGGCAAAGTCAACGGCGGCAGCGTCGTTGGTTTGCACGTCGGTGCCCAGCTCATTGCGCAACTCGAGCAGCCGCTGCGGGTCGACGTCATCTGCATTGAGTAGTTCAACGATGATCGGTAGGTATTCGCGGAAGTCCGCAGCACTTAGCTCACCGGAGTCGCTGGTCACCCAGGCGGCCGGAAACGCAATGCGGAAGCGGACAACCGACTCTACCTCGTCGAGTTCGTCGAGGCGATCGCCGGCCGCGGTCGAAAATGGTATGGACTGGGGGCCCGACGATGGCGGGCGGAGGAGCCAATCGGCGGTGACCGACGAGCCCAGCGCCGTGGACACCGACGTTTTGATCGAGTCGCCAATAACGGTGACGGCGGTGACGAGGGCCAGCCCGATCATCAGTGCAGCGGCTGTGGTTGCGGTGCGCTGGGGGTTTCGTGCGGCATTCTCGCGGGCGATCTTGCCGGTCAGGCCTCGGCCGCCGAGCGCGGTGCGGACCAGCGCATAGCAAGCAACGCCAAAGAGCGCGGCGAACGCGAGCAACGGCGCAGCGATAGCAACTCGAGACAGGTCCCGTCCGGTGGCATCGATGGCGGCATCTGGCACTCCGCCGACCGCAACGACGGCCGCCGCTCCCACGGCAGCGACGGCTCCGGCGCCGAAACCGATTCCCAGAACCCCAACGATGATCGCGGTGGGGGTGCGTCCAATCACCGAAGCGAGCGGTCGGGCGAGAAGCGGATTCAACAGGTTTGCGCCGAGCAACAAGATGAGTGCGCCTGCCCCGAGCAACCCGAAGGTCTCGCCAAGGGTGCCCTCTCCGAGCAGGGTGATGGCAAGGAGCGCTGTTCCCAACGGTAAGGGCACGTAGCGGGCGAGGGGTCGGTGATTGAGCAGCACGCCAACGTACAACAATGCAACGCCCACAATCGGCAGGAGCAACCGGGCTTCCCAGCCGGGGAGTGCGAGCGCAGCGGCGAGGACGCCGAGCCCGCCGAGTATCAACGCCGAGCCCACTCGACGGCTTTGGAACGCCGCCAGTCCGTTGATGTTCGCGCCATCGCGAAGTGCGGCCAATGGGCTCACCCGCCGTGCCTGAATCGATGGCCAAATGGCGGCCAGCATCGTGACCCCCACTCCGGTAAACACCGCCCACACGATCGTCCAGGCAGAAAGCGGCAGGCCGGTGTCGTCGGGGAAGCCGAGCGCAATGAGCGCCGCCCGAAGAATCCATGCCAACCCAAGACCCGCCGGCAGCCCCACGATCGTGGCCGCAATCCCGAGAAACAGCGCCTCACCGAGCATGAGCTGGGTGACCTGGGACCCGAGCGCGCCAATGGCTCGCAATAGACCTAGCTCGCGAATGCGTTGCCCGAGCGTGATCGAGAACACGTTGTAGATCAGAAACGAGCTAACGAACAAGATGATGATGGCGAACACTAGCAAGACGGTTCGGAAGATGGACAAGATCTCGCCAAAGCTGCCTTGCACCTCGGCGAGGACGTCTTGTTGGGTTCGTACCTCGACGGTGTCATCAACCACACCCTCAATTGCTTGCATCACCTTGTCTCGATCGGCGTTTGTTTCGATCACTACCGTGATGTCGCTGAATCCGCGTCCGTCGTTGATGAGGTCTACGGCTGTGGGTTCATCGAATGCCACCAGACGAGCGCCGACCACCGCGTTGCGATCGGGATCGGCGAAGGTGAATGTGCCGACGAGCTCGAAGGTCTTTCCGCGTTCGGTTTCTGTTGGAACTTGCACGCGATAGCGGTCGCCTACCGTGAAGTTGCCGGCGGCGAACGAGTCGATGTCGATCGCGAACTCGTCATCGCCCACCGGGGCGCGGCCCGATTGAACGAAATAGCGGGTGTTGGGCGAGCGGTCTCCCCACAGCACCCCAAGGTTTGGACCCGACGTGGCAAAGATAGGCTCGCCGTCCGCGTCGATGGCAATGACGCCGACCCCGACGACACGCGGTTGCACCGCCGCAACGCCATCGATCGCTGCGATTCGATCGACGTGGTCCGCAGCGATAGTTGGCGCCAAGAAGTCGTTTCCGAACTCGACCGTCGGGCGCACCGCAATGTCGTAACCGGATTCGATGTTTGTCGCAAGTTCGTCGAACGTGGACCGAAGCCCATCGGTGAAGATGAAGACCGCGCTGACGGCGGCAACAGAGAAGACGATTGCGAAACCCGTAAGCGCGTATCGCAATGGTCGTTGGAGAAGGTTCTTGCCGATCAACCGCAGGAGCACGCGCTCACCGTATCCGCCGGGAGCTGGTGCTCGGACAATGTCGTGGCGCCAAGATATCGTGGCGCCGTGATCAGGATTACGTCGACGGTTCGTGCGTTGTCGGTCATTGTGGCTCTCGCCGGTTGTTCATCGGCCGATACGGGCGGTGAAGACCTCTCGTCATCGCCGAGCCCGGTTCCCTCGATCGCGCAAACCACGACGACAACGACCATTCCGATGCCCCCCACTCTCGACCTGGTCGAGCTTGCCCGTACCGAAGTCGGCGCCGAATTCTCCGAGCCGGTGATCGCCGTTGATCCCGGTGGCGGCGATACGGCCGTCGTCGTCGTCGGCCCGGTGCCGCCGGGCTTTTCGGCGAAGCGAAACAGCAGCGGGCGTCTTATCGGGTACTCCTGGGAACCGGATTCGGCCGGTGAGTGGGATGTGTCGTTCACGGCCACCGGTGATGCGACCGGGCTGTCAACAACGCGCTCGGTTCGGCTGGTTGCCCGATATCCGCATTCGCTGGACCTGGTCATTGCCGTGGGTGATTCGGTGGCCGCAGGCTTCGGACGAGACCGCAGCGATTTCGTTGGCGGGGACGAGTGTTTTCGCAGCGAACAAGACGCGTATGCAACCCATGTGTTCGATGGCCTGATCGAGGCTGGAGCGCTCGGTGATGGCGCAGAGCTGCTCTTTGTCGCGTGTTCGGGGGCTACAGCGGGCTCGCTGGCGCAGGCCCCGGTGACGGCGACTTCTCGGGACGGAACGGTCGTTGGTGAGCCACTGTCGCAGCTCGAGACTGTGACGCGGCGTAACCCGACGATCGTGACGGTTACTGTTGGGTCCGCCGATGTGTCGCTCTTCGACCTCTCGGCGTTCATCGACGAAGAGGCAGACGATGACCCCGATGTTGCGCTAGATCAGGCGGCCGTTGAATCGTTGATTGCGGCGTTCGAGCAGGATCTGCGCGTCGCTCTCGAAACTCTGGTGCAGACCTCTGATGCCCACGTTGTCGTGTCCACCTGGTACGACCCGACGGCAGCGGTGCCGGTCGGTTTTGACGGCTGCCGGGGTGCATGCATGGTCACGGTCATGGAGCGGCTTGTGGCCCAACTAAATGCGGTTATTGTCGACGTGGCGAACGAGCAGTCTGCCGGGAGGGTCAGCATCGCTCGCCTCGATGGCGATGCCGATATTTGGGAAGCGAAGAACGGCTCCGGGCCAGACGCGTTGCGCAGCGGGTTCGGGCCGCTCAGCGGTCTCGTCGATTCCCTCACGGGCGGTTCGTCGGCGACGTGCGCGGACAGCGGAGGTCCGCCGGTCGAGTTGATCTCCGCTCTGGACTGTGGACATCCCAACACCGAGGGCCAGGAGGCCATCGCTGATGTCGTGGTCGACGTGTTATTGGGGATCTAGCCGATCGCCCATGAGGTGTTGCGCCGACGACGGAATCGGCTACGGTTCGCTGCATCGCCGTATGACCGGCTTCACGCAACAGAGGACTTGCACTATGAGTACGCCATGCCCCCCAGATGACGGTTCCGTGGAACGCCAGACCGAATTCGCTTCCGCACCCGATATGTGCATCGATCCGTCAAAGACCTATACGGCCGTGATGGAGACGTCGCTTGGATCGATGACGATCGCCCTCGACGCAGCCAAAGCGCCCAACACCGTCAACAACTTCGTGGTGCTCGCCCGCTACAAGTACTACGAGGGCATCATCTTCCACCGCATCATTAACTCGTTCATGTGCCAGGGCGGCGACCCGACGGGAACCGGCCGCGGTGGTCCCGGATATCGCTTCGATGACGAGTTGCCCTTGCCGAACTCGTACAAGATCGGGTCGGTGGCGATGGCGAATGCAGGTCCGAACACGAACGGCAGCCAGTTCTTCTTGGTCAGCGGCGCAAGCGGCGTCGGATTGCCGCCGCAGTACTCGCTATTCGGGCAGATTACCGAAGGGCTCGATGTACTCGAGACCATGCAGAACACGCCAACGGACCGGTCGGACCGCCCGCTCGAAGACGTCGTCATTCACTCGGTGACCATCACCGAGAGCTAGAACGTTTCGCTGTGGCGCAGTCCGGGAATCTCCTGGGCTGCGTCATTGTGCGTTTTGGATCAACCTTGTTGGTCCACAGGGTTCGCTTGTGTCTCGTCGACCGTGTCCGGTTGTGGTTCGTCCTGGACCGAGGTGAACCTGAGACCATCTGCGACGGCGCAGGCGGTGGGGTTCCGTCCGGGATCGTAGTCCGGAATCGATTCGAGAGACCTTTCGAATTCGACGAGTTGATCACGGGTGAGATTGGCTTCCGCAATCGCGATGCCAAGCGCAGAGCCATGCGAATTCGCAAAAACCTGAGCGGGAGTCTGTTGGGGAGATTCGGTCTCGGTCGTCGTCACCGCATTGGTTTCCGGATCGTACCCAACCGTGAACGCAACGTCTGTAGGGGCCGACTCAGCGAGGGGTTCGTCGACGCGAAGGTGTCGCGATGTCGGCGTCTGGGCGGTTGCGGTGGGGGTAGCGCCTTGTCTGCTTACCAGTGCAATTCGCGCGGTTCCTGACCGGCTTCGGATGATGGCAACGTTTGCTGTCGGCAGCGGTGTGCTGTCGAATACCGTGATGGTGGGTAGTACGTTTATCCCCACAGCGTTCGCGCTGGCCGGTTCGCCGCCGGCGTCAGCCGAGCAGGCTAAGAGCTCTACTTGCACAAACGCGAATGCGTATCGTCCTTCCACCTCGTTTGGGTGCCACGTGCGCTGCACGGGTTCCACCGATGCCGTGACCGGGTTTGTCGAGCTCGGCAAGCCGGTAAGTGCGATTGCTTCGGGGGTCATCACTTCTTTGGTGAGTGTGGAATATCCGACCCACAGGGCGGCCATGAACAGGATCGCCAAGAGACCGTATGTGCGAGGTCCGACCTCTTGGGTAACCATTGCCGACTGTGCGACGGCTCCCGATCGTGTACCGATCGATGGAATGTCAGCGACGCGATTGGCGTGGGGGACGCGGTTGTCTTCGAGAGGTGGGGGGGCGATGCCCAACGCATCGGAGAGGCGCCGATCTTCTACAGAGTGGACCCGCCGTGTCGCGTGCGGGATCGAGGTGCTCGGCGGCACGGGCATCTGTGCCTCGCGTGGAGAGGTCACCGAAGAGGGTGCTGGTATGGCCTGAGCGGGAGTTTGTGGGGAGGAGAGGCGAAGAAGTTGGGCATTGCAGCGTGCGCACTCGGTGGCGTCGCCGGCATTGGTGGCACCGCACAGATAGCAGTCCAGATGTGAGGGGTCGCTCATAACACCCATCTATCGGCATAGGAGCTAGCAACGTTTAGTCACTAACCCAACTACTTGGCTCGTGCGGCCACGATCCTTTTGGGGTCCTGAGTCCACCTCTGTGCGGTTGCCCGGGCTTCCACCTCAAGTGAGATGTCGAGGTACGCCTGACGGTGGTTTCGGGTCCGGTACAGATTGCGCAGGTACTCGCTGAGGTACACATAGAGAAACCTCGCTGCACCCATTTCGGCGAACTGTCGAACATGCACGAGTTCGTGGGCTAGCAAGGTTGAACCGGTGTGTGCAATGTGATCGCCGCGCAGTAGTACGAACCGGCCGAGCGTCATCCCATCGGCTGCTGGAGGGAGAACACTGGTACGGATCACGCGAACATTCGCGAGCAGGTGCTCGCGAATGTGGTCGAAATCCGCTATCTCTGCGCATGTGAGCGGGCGCCATCGGGGTAGTCGTGTCATGGTCATGAGGTCTCACGCAAAGCGTACTGGCGGCCACTTGACGGGTGTTCCGAAAACATTGAATGACACAGATGTACTTTATGAATACCCTTGACTAAGGTTTCTCTATGCTTCGCGTATGCGCCAAACCAACCTGTGCAGATCCCGCAGCACGCTGGTTCGAGCTTCACGTTGCCCAGCAGCGCGTTGCAGAATGTCCGGCTCCGACCGAGTCAAGCGTCGCACTCTGCGATAGTCACGCAGCTCGCTTTAGCGCTCCAAAGGGATGGTCGATCGACCTGGTCGAGGTCGTTCCGGCTCAACCACCGGTGCCAGACACCAAGGGGCGCTCCCGGGAAGCGGCCCTGGCTACGATCGACGAAGCGACAGGCGCTGACGTCACGCCAACTCCTCCCGCTTCGTCATCGGGAGCACCCGCGCTTGTGAACGAACCCACCGCAACACCAGCTGCCCCAGCGCCGTCATCGGCAAGGACATCGGCGGCAACGCCGTCGACCGAGAAGCGCACGCGTCTTCGCAAGTTCGATCGTGACATGCCCTGGTTCCTCGCCACCTCTACGTCGTCGTCTGCGGCTGCGCCGCTGATTCCGCCTGCACCGTTGATTCCCACCCGGCCGTGCAATGACGCTCCAGATGAAGACGTCGTAGCGGTTCCCGCCGCCGGTTCGCTCTTGCGTCGGGCCTTTCACGGTCCCGACGGAGCGTGCGACACGCAGGCCGCGGATGAACCCACCGAGGTAGTCGGCTACGACATTGAACTGCCCTTTCCTCCGGCGAGCTCTGTGCCGAGCGTTTCCGTTTCCTAGAGTGGTCCACAGGCCAATTCAGCCACGCCAACAAACCACCACCCCCGTCGGTCCACGGAGAGAGCGGCGGCGTCAGCGAAACATCTACCGAGTGCGCATGATGTTGGGGCTCGTAGCTATCAGCGTGATGATCTCGGTTCTGTTCGCATCGCCATTGGCTCGTGGCCTTCGCTCGACAACGGCGGATTTCATCCGCGAGGAAACCGGCATCACACTCGACCGTTTTGGACTAGAGCCATCCGAAGAGCTCGGTGAGGGCACGGATGCATCGGCCGGTAGCGATCCATCGGTGTTTGTCGATCCGGGCGTGGTCGGTATCGCGCCCCCGCAGGCGATCGAGGGGTTGCTCACGTTTCGCGGTTCGCCCACGCGCTCGTTCTACGGTGCCGGCCCGGTGCCGCAAAACCCTGCCGTGAAGTGGCAGTACCCCAACGAAGGCGCACTCTGCTCCACATCGTTGGTTGGGGACACGGCAAAGGTGTGGTGCGGTACGGGGTGGACCGGCCAACCAACCTTGTTCGACCGTGACGGACAGCTGTGGTCGATCTTCGGGGCGCTCGACGGTGGAGTCCACTTCCTCGACGCCACCACAGGCGAGCAGTTGCTCGACCCGTTCATGACCAACGACATCATCAAGGGGTCGGTCACTGTCGATCCCGACGGATTTCCGCTCGTCTACGCGGGGTCCCGGGACAACTTCTATCGGGTCATCTCGTTCGATCAGGGAGAACCCGTCGAGCTCTGGCGTCTCGACGCCGAATCTGTGGGCCCGGGCCTGTGGAACAACGATTGGGATGGTGCGGGGCTGATCATCGATGATTGGCTGTTCATCGGTGGGGAAAACAGTCGGATTCACATCATTGAGTTGAATCGTGGATGGAGCGACGACGGGTTCGTCACGGTCGAACCCGATCTTGTCTTCCACGCTGCAGGCTGGGACGAAGAGCTTCTCTCCGAGGTTGGCGAGAACGTCTCGATCGAGAACTCGGTATCGATCAGCGGGAACATGCTGTACTTCGCGAACTCGGGCGGGCTCGTGCAAGGCTGGGACATCGCCCCGTTGCGCTCCGGCCGCGAGCCAGAGCGCGTGTTTCGGTACTGGATGGGCGACGACGTCGACGCGTCGATCGTGATCGACGCCGAGGGAATGTTGTACGTAGCAGCCGAGTATGAGCGTGGGAATTCGCGGTCGCGCGAAGTCGGGCAGTTGGCAAAGCTCAACCCGTCGGCGGACGGCGACCCGCTGGTGTGGTCGGTGCAGGAAAACCAAGGGACCGACACGGGAATTTGGGGAACACCAGCTCTACATAACGGAGCGGTCATCTTCGCGAGCGAAGGTGGAAACCTCCGTGCCGTCGACCAACAAACCGGCGAGGACCTCTGGATCATCGACGATCTTGGGTCACACCTGTGGCAATCCCCGGTCGTCGTCGATGATGTTCTCATCATGGGGGACTGCTCGGGGGTACTGCACGGCTATGACGTCAGTGAGATTGCTGTGCAACCAAAAGAGCTGTGGGCGCTTCAACTCGATGACGCATGCATCGAGTCCACGCCAGCAGTTTGGGACGGCTTGATCATCGTGGGCACCCGAAGCGGCAGCGTGTACGGGATCGCCGATTCGTAATATCGCCGCCCGCCCTTGCTAGGACCGGTGCCAGGTCGCTCCCGATGCGGTGTCCTCCACAACGATTCCCATGGCGCTGAGATCGTCACGAATACGGTCCGCCTCTGCGAAGTCCTTGGCAGCTTTCGCCGCGGCGCGCGCCTCCACCAATGCGTCGATGGCTTCGTCGCCATCGGCGACTTCGGCTGCAACCCCAACAGCGAGGCCAAAAACGTTTGCGAGTTCAATTGCCGTGCAGGCGAGCGCACCCGCCTGTCCCTTGCCGTTATCGATAGCACCGTTCGCGTCGCGTACGAGTTCGAACACCGAGGCCAAGGCCTCGGGTGTGCCGAAGTCGTGGTCCATGGCGGCACGGAACTTCTCGATCCCTTGCTCGTCACGGTCGGGGGCGGTCAGGTCGATGCCGACGCCTTTGGCTTTGCGAACCATCGCGTCGATCCGCTTGATTCCGTCACGTGCTTGGTCCATGACATCGTCGTTGATCTCGATGTCTTTGCGGTAGTGGGTCTGCAACATGATCAATCGCAACGCACGCGCATTCGCTGGGTTTTGCGACAGGACGTCGTCGATGGTGTTGAAGTTGTTCAGCGACTTCGACATCTTCTCGCCACTGATGTTCAACATGGCGTTGTGAATCCAGTACCGCGAGAACGTGCGGCCAGCGGCGATTGCCTCGGCTCGCTCGTTGGTGTGGTGGGGGAAGACCAGGTCGTTGCCCCCGCCGTGGAGATCGAAGTCGTCTCCGAGGATGCCGAGGCTCATGGCCACACATTCGATGTGCCAGCCGGGGCGCCCTGGCCCCCACGGCGAGTCCCAGGTGGGTTCTCCGGGTTTGGCGGCTTTCCACAATGCGAAGTCGAGGGGGTCTTCTTTGCTGTCGTCGACGTCGACGCGATTCATCGCGCTCTCCGCGATCTCATCGGGCGTTCGGTGGATCAGATCGCCGTAGCCGTCGACCGAACGCACCCGCAGGTACACGCCCGAATCGGTGGCATATGCCGAACCGTTGTCCATAAGCACCGCAATGAACTCCACCATCTCGTCGACGTACTCGGTGGCGTGCGGGCGGTCGTGGGGGCGCAAGATGTTCAGCGCATCCATCGCCTCGTCGTAGACGGCCTTCCAATGCGTGGCGACTTCGGATTCAGTAGAGTTCTCCCGGTGGGCGCGCTCGATGATCTTGTCATCGATGTCGGTGATGTTCGCCACGTGACGCACCCGCATACCCGTCCACTCGAAGTACCGCCGAACGACGTCGTAGGTCATTGCTTGCCGGGCGTGGCCAAGGTGCGGGTCGCTGTACACGGTTGGCCCACAGGCGTACAGGGAAACCTCACCGGGTGTCCGGGGAACAAAGTCGACGATTTCGCCAGATAGGGTGTCGTACAGTTTCATACGTCTACCTGAATCCCTACGAGTTCTGCAGCCTCGCGCAACCCAGCGCCCGCGTCGGGGTCGTTGCCGGTGCCCGACAGAATGGCCTTTGCCAACGCGTCGATCGCGTCTCGGGCCCGTGGGGCATCGAGGTCGTCGTCTAGCGCGGTCCGGACGTTCTTGAGGGTCGTTGCCGGGTTGGGGCCGGTCTTTGTTTTGATCGCTTCGATGATGCGTTCAAAACGCACCTGTCCGTCTTCGATATCTCCGTCGAACCACTCCCAGTCGTCTCGGTAGTGGTGTCCCATGAGTGCGAGGCGGACCGCTTGTGGAGCGTGGGTCTTGACGAGCTCGCTCACGAACACGAGGTTGCCGAGCGACTTCGACATCTTGGTGCCCCTGTAAGCGACCATTCCGGCATGCATCCAATGGGTTGCTAGCGGCTGGCCGTAGCCGAGTTCGCTTTGGACCCGTTCGCACTCGTGGTGAGGAAAGATCAGGTCGCTCCCGCCGCCGTGCAGATCGAGAGTTTGGCCGAATTCGGCCCAGCTCATGGCGCTGCACTCGATGTGCCATCCCGGGCGGCCCGGGCCGAAAGGCGAGTCCCACGATGGTTCGTCGGCGGCGGACGGTTGCCACAAGATGAAGTCGAGCGGATTGCGCTGGCGCAGGTCGGTTGGGGTGCCGCCACGCTCGGCGGCGAGCGCCAACATCGAGTCCTCGGCGAGTCCGGAAAGCCGGCCGAACATCGGTGCGGTCGAGACGTCAAAGTAGGTGATGCCCTCGACGTTGTAGGTGTGGCCGGCCGCTTCGAGGCGTCCAACGAGATCGATGATTCCGTCGATCGACTCGGTGGCGCGCGGTTCTGCGTGAGGTGGGCGAGTATTGAGTGCGTCCATGTCTCCGTGAAAGCGGGCCATTTCGGTCGCCGCGAGCTCCAGGAAGTCGATGCCAAGCTCGCGGGCTTTCGGCAGGATCGAGTCGTCCACGTCGGTGACATTGCGGACGAGTTGCACGTCGTGTCCGAGGTCTTCGAGCCGGCGAATGAGCAGGTCGTAGGTCAGGTACGTGTTTGCATGGCCCAGGTGGGTCGAGTCGTACGGGGTAATCCCGCACACGTACATGCGCACGATGGGACCCGGAGCGAACGGGACGACCATCGATTGGGCGGTATCGAAGATGTGGAGCACATCAAAAGGCTAGCGGCCGAAGGTGGCCGCCGCTGTTACGGTCGAACAACCGCGCAGGTCGTTCCGGCTTCTTGGGAGAATGTGAAGTCGCCGAGCTCGTCGGCCTCATCGCCGTTTTGCCCAAAGTCGGGGACACCTCGGATGATCACGTCGACGGAGTTGGGATCTGCCCCCTGCTCGATCATTTGTTTCTGGTAGGCCTCTTCGAGAGCGAGCGAGGTCTCTTCATGGGCCGCTTGCATACAGGAGCTGCCGCCGATGATGGTTTGAGCAAATGCGAACGCGGCGGGTGTGAGCTCGTCGTCTTCGTTCGTCCACGGAAGCGCTTCGACCGCCTGGTTGATGATGCCCCGGTCGGTTGTCACCGATTCCATGGTGGCAACCGCGTCGACACGCGGCCGCACGTATTCGATGGCGTCGGCGTCAATAATGACTCCGAAGGTGCCGTCGGCTCGTTCGATCACCTCGACGCCGCCAGCGTCGACGCAGGTATCGACGTCGCCAACAGCTCGGAGTCGGATGGTGTCGGTGCTCAGCGTTGCGCCGGCAACCGTGGTTTTCTGCGTACCGACGACCGGAACGATCGCCTGTATACGTGCCCGGCAATCGAGCGCAATTGGGGTGACCGACACGATCTGGGCCGGGCCTTGCTCAACGTCTACGCCAACGGCGGATTCTTCTTGAACGACGTTCTCCCAGGGCCAGTTGACGTCCACCCAGCCAAGGGAGAAGAAGGCGATTACGAGAAAGAGGGAGAGGAACACGACGCTGGCAATGGTTGCCAACGCGACAGTTGCTTTGCTCATAGCCACCAACCTAACCGTTCTTGCGGACCTGACTCGGGTAAGGATGTATGAGTCCCTTGATGTGGTGGGGTTTTGGGCGGGAGTCCACCACCGTGGACCGGATCGCGCACGGAACGGCCACCGGCCTCGCACTCTGTCGACCACTGCGGGCGATCTGCATTTGCAGATCCCCAAGTTCGATCGGGGCTCGTTCTTCCCCGAAGTGTTCGAACTGCGTAAACGAATCGATCAGGCCATGTACGCAGTCGTCATGGAGGGCTGGTTCTGCGTCGGGCAGACCGTTTGGGGGTCCGCTCTGCGATTGTGATCTGACGCCGGGCTAGTGGCGGGTACCAACCCGGCGGCAGACACAACCATGACGAGCTAGCAGCTCGAAAAGTCGCGAGGACGGCATCATGGCGTTGGTCACAACACCGTTCGAGTTCGATGAGTGGTGATTCCTAGAGGTGCGGGGAGACGAGTTGTGTCATCGCTTGCAAGTGAGCGTTCGTTGGCGTTCCCGCAATTTTCGAGGAGCTCGGGTCCCGAAGTGCCCAATACGCGAAGGATTCGGCGAAGTCGCCGGCCCCGCTGCGGAAGTCGCTTGCGTATGCTCCCGGCCACCACGGTGCGTCTTCGATGCCTCGTGCGGCGCTCCACGCGGCGCGGTCGTTGTCGTTTAGGTAGCTTACGTCGATTGCGTGACCGATCTCATGAGCGAGGATGCCGGCGAGCAATTGGGCGCTGTCCCCATTGCGCACGAACATGTCGATGCGTTTCTCGTTCGGGTAGGTGAGGCCAAGGAAGTCGGAGTTCGGGCCATTGAAGGTAATGGTCCAGCCCGGGAGTGCCTTCTCCCAATCGAAGGGCAGCATCGCAGTTGCTTGTCGACCAATGACGTCAGGTCCGCTTGCAACGGGGGCAGCCGTCGTTGGTGTTACCGCGGTTGTCGGTGCGGTGGTGGCCCGGGGTGCAGCCGTCGTTGTCTGCGCCGTGGTGGTAGAGGGGCTGGCGGTGGTCGACTGGACGGCAACGCTTTCGGAAGCGGTCGTCGCTGGGGCGGCGGTGGTAGAGGGAGCGGCGGTCGTCGACGGTGCCGCAGTGGTTGCGGTGGCTGCCGTGGTGGATGACGCCGGTGAAGCCTCCAGCACTCCTGGATCCTGCAGGGTCTTCGCGTTTGCTGCCTCAGACGGCAGGATCAGCGCGTTTGGCTGGAACGTCGCCTGCGGCCCGAGATCGGAGTCGCTGAGATCAGCAGTTTGAAAGGCAGCGCCATCGGAGGTGCCCACCATAACCAGCGACCCAATGGACACTGCGCCCACGAGGGCACCGGCGCCGGGAACCCAGAGCCGGTTCTGGAACCAGCCGAATAAGCGAGAGACCCGAGCATTGTCGCCGCCCATGGCGATCAGTAGCTGTTCGGCGATGAGTTCTTCTCGCTCTGCGAGAGACGCAGCCAGGATCGCTAGGTCTTGGTCGCGAAGCGGCAGGCGCGTACCCGGTGTGTGGTTGCGCAACACGTACACCAGCGACAAGTACCGTTCGAGGACGTGGTCGCGCGACTTCGAGTCGAGCGGCAGTGCATGTCCCGACGCAGCGACGACGTTGTCGTTCAAGTCGATGGTGAGTTCTGCCCTCTGGGGAATGATGGGGCCGCAATCGATTGCGTACAAGCTGGTGACTTCGGTGATGATCGAGTCGGTCAGGACGCGATGGCCAGCTTCGAAGTCGCTGAGTTCGCCAACCGTAAAGTCGCTGCGTTGGGCGAAGTCTTCAAGATCTGCGCCTTCGCGCAAGCGCGCTTCGGAAAGGAGTTGTCCAAGTCGATTTGCCGGTACAACCGGGGCATGGGCGAGAGTCACCTACAGGTGTTCGGCCCAATCGGCCAAAGACATAAGCGAACATCTCACGTTGTTGAGCCCCATTGTGGGCCCGTCGAGTCGAAAGCTGTGGTCTAGGCGCCGTCGATAGCGTCCAGGACGTTTCGGGTCGACGCCCAGATCGCGGGAACGAGTGCAGCGAACAATCCCATCAGCGACGAGATCAGCACCATGATGACGATCGAGATCCAGGGGATCGCAACCTGGCTGATGAACTCGCCGGGGATTGCGCTGATGATCAACGCTCCGAGGCCGATGCCGAGTGCTGCCCCAAGGATTGCGCCCACTCCGCAGATGATTGCGCCTTCCCACAGCACCATGGTGAACACTTGCCGTTTGGTGGAGCCCACGGCGCGCAGCAGGCCGATCTCACGAATGCGCTCGAACACGCTGAGCGCCACGGTCGCCAAGATGCCGACCAGCGACACCAAAATCGTAAGGGTCAACAAGATGGTGATGATCCGGATGATGAAGTTGATCTGATCAGAGAACGACTGACGGAACTCTGCCGATGATTGGAACGACAGGTTCGGGTAGTCGGCGCCGATCGCTTCGAATGCGGCGTTTGCGGCCGGAATACTGACGTCTTCGCTTCGTTTCGCGGCGATCCAGTCCGTGGTGCGTTGTGACGAGAAGTCGTCGAAACGATCCAACGTGACCAGCACGCCACTGGAGACCTGAGCCTCTTCAAAGATGGCAACGACCTCGAGGTCGATCGTGTCGCCGTTGGCAAGGTAGGCCGACAGCGTGTCACCGATGCCGAGACCGAGGTTCTCGGCGATGGTGTTGCGAAGCGCCGTCGTCTCGTTCGTCATCGAAGCCAGGTCGCCTTCGGTCACCGACAGGTTGAAGAGGCCATCGAGTTGCTGATAGTCGAATGCAGCGAGGTCGGCCCCGTACCCAATGGGGTCACCCTTGGCCGTCGTGGATCCAGGGGTCGCCGTTCCGGTTTCTCCGGCGATCACCGGCTCGCTCGCGAGGTCGACCGACCAATACTTCACGGAGGTGACATTTCCGAACGAGTCGTCTTCGGAGATAAGGGCGACAACCTCATCGGGGATATCAGCCTGGTCGCTCGTGACCAGGTAGTCGGCTTGCACCGACGTGTTCAAGATGCGATCGAACTCCGCAGTGAAGGACTCGCCCAACACGAATGCCATCGAGACGGCGGTAAGGCCGATCATCAGGGTGGAGGCAATGGTGCCGGTTCGTCGTGGGTTTCGAGCAGCGTTGTCCTTGGCCAGACGACCGGGGGTGTTGAACACCGTTTCGAGGGGTGCCCCAAGGAGCTTGCTCAACGGGCCTGCGATGAGCGGGCTGAGCAACGAAATGCCGACAAAGGCCACCGCAGCTCCGCCACCTAGAGGCACGAGAACGCCGGTCACGCTGTCGGATCCGCCAAACAAGCCAAGCGACATGAGCAACACGCCGAAGCCGGCGATGACGAGGCCGATTACGTAGCGGGCGATGGACTTTTCCTTTTTCTCCGCAGCGCCCGTGATAGCGGCAATCGGCGACGTTCGTGATGCGCTGAACGCGGGCACGCACGCTGCGAGCATCGTGACACCCACTCCGACGGCGAAGGCGATCATGACGGTTAGGGGTTTGATGACAATGCCGAACGGCGGGATACCGAGCCCGGCGGCGTTCAGAGCAGCGCGAATCAGCAATGCAATAACGACGCCGCCAAGAATGCCGATCACCGACGCAAACAAACCGATCACGAACGACTCGGACAACACCGAGCGCAGGACCTGCCCAGGCGTGGAGCCGATTGCTCGCATGAGGCCAAGTTCGCGCGTGCGCTGGCTCACCGTAATCGCAAAGATGATGACGATGATGAAGACCGACACGAACAGCGATAGCAGCGCGAAACCGAGCAGGATGCCGCCGATGATGTCGAGGGCCTGATTGAACTCGGCGGTGGTGTCCGCGATGAGTTCTTCTTGATTTTGTACGAGGACCCGCGGGAATTCGGTGCTGGAGTTCAAGGCAGTATCGATCGACGCGACCAGCTCGGGGATTTCGACACTGCCGTCGGCGACGATCGAAATGGCGTCGTATCGGTCGCCGTACACCAAGTATTCGCGCAACGTGTCGTTGGTCATCGACATGTAGGTCGGGCCTTCGACGTATCCCTCGAAGGTGTAGGTGCCGACGAGCGTCGCCTCTTTGCGGCCTGCGGGAGTGATGAACTCGTACGTGTCGCCGATGACGAAGCCGTGTTCGGCGAAGCTGTTGGGGTCGATCACCCATTCGTTCGCTGCGGCCGGAGAGCGACCATCCACGATCGACAGCACAGCTGAATCATCCGACCAACCAAAGACCAGCTGCGGCGGGCCCTGAAGGGTGATCGTCGTGCCGTCTGGTTTGATTGGCTGGATGCGGTTCTCTTGGCCTTCGCCCGTTATCTCGAGGCGGGCCTCGGCGATGCCGGCAACGCCGTCGAGCGTGTCGATGTCGGCAGCGGTGATCGGGTCTTGGTCCGGGTCGATGGCCGAGATGCCGACGTCGATACCGGCGACGACTTCCTCGGCAAGGTTGCCGAAAACGTCCTTCAGCCCGTCGCGAATGATGAACGACGACGACACAAAACCGACGCCAATGACGATCAGCAAGGTCGTGAGCAGCAGGCGGATCTTCCCTGCCCAAAGGTTCCGAAGCGCGAGTTTCAGCACCGGATCAACCGTTCGATGCAGCGCGAAGCGACTCGAGAATCAGGTCGGTGGTGGGCTCTCGCAGCTCGCTCACGATTTTGCCGTCTGCGAGGAAGAGCACGCGGTCGGCATAGGCGGCGGCAACAGGGTCGTGGGTAACCATCACGATGGTCTGGCCGAATTCGCTCACGGCGCGGCGCATGAAGGACAAGATTTCGGCGCCGGTTTGACTGTCGAGGTTCCCGGTCGGCTCATCGGCGAAGATGACGTCGGGGCCCGAGGCGAGCGCTCGCGCGACCGCAACTCGTTGCTGCTGGCCGCCGGAGAGTTCGTTGGGCTTGTGGCTCAGCCGGTCGGCGAGCCCAACGGCTTGCACGACCTCTTGGAGCAGTGCCGCATCGGGCTTCTTCTTACCGAGGTCGAGCGGCAAAGTGATGTTTTCGAGGGCGGTGAGGGTAGGGATCAGGTTGAATGCCTGAAAAACGAACCCGATCTTCGTTCGGCGAAGCAGGGTTAATTCCTTTTCCGACAACGTGCTCAGGTTGGATTCGCCGATCATCACTTGCCCGCTCGTGAGCCGGTCGAGGCCCGCAAGGCAATGCATCAACGTCGACTTGCCCGAACCCGATGGCCCCATGATTGCCGTGAATTGGCCTTGATCGAACGACACGGTGACGTTGTCGAGTGCGCGAACTTCGGTATCCCCAGACCCGTAGATCTTGCTGGCCTGCACGGTTCCCGCCGCGGCAATCTGGTTTTGCGTTGCACTGTTCATGAGGTTCTCCTGATTCGCTGATTCCATCATCGCCGAAGTCGGGCCGGTAGCCCACGCGCATCACCCAATTTCTCGCCGACGGAGTTTGGCCCTGGTGCCTGACGGGTTGGTGATCGCTCGGGTAACGTCTCACCTGTGATTGGTTGGGCAGTGGACACGTTCCATGCGGTTGAGGAACTCATTACCGAGCTATCGCAGAACCCGTGGTTCTTCGCGATCCTTTTCGCGGTGGCGCTGTTGGACTCCGTGGTGCCCATCGTCCCCTCAGAGTTCAGTGTTATCGCCGGTGGAGTAGCTGCGGGCGCTGGAACGTTGATCGATGGGCAACCGGTGCTCTCGATCGTGCTGGTCATCGTGTGTGCCGCGATCGGTGCCTACCTCGGGGACTCGCTCGCCTACTGGATCGGCAACCGGAGCGACCGGGTGCTGAAGAGGATCTTCTTCCGGGGAGAAAAGGGCGAGGATAGGCTCTTCGCAACCGGCGAACAGATCCGCAAACGAGGAGGGCTACTGCTCATTACCGCACGCTTCATCCCCGGCGGCCGCACCGCCATGACGTTCAGCTGCGGTCTGACTGGCCAGCCGTTTTGGGCATGGTTCACGCGCTGGGATCTTCTCGCAACCACGTTGTGGGCAAGCTACGCCGGCTTACTTGGGTACTTTGTGGCCAGTGCCATCGACAACCAAAGCACGGCGTTGTGGCTGGCATTTGGCTTTGCCCTCGGTGTCACCCTGCTCATCGAGATTGGGCGTTGGCTCATCGAGCGAATTCGGCACGGGAAACCGGCGTCGCCCGTCGATGCCTAAATGACCAGCGGCTCTTCATCCCACAGGCCTGGGCCCGAGCGCGCCCGCTCGGTGCGGGACGTCCTCTTGGACCGGCTCGATGCGCAATCGACGCCCGGCAATCGAACCGACGGGCACAAGGTCGTTCTCGCCGTGGAGGGCGGCGGCATGCGCGGCGCCGTGTCCTCTGGGATGCTGCTCGCGCTCGAACAACTCGGTCTTCGTTCAAGTTTCGACGCCGTTGTTGGCACCTCGGCGGGGGCGATTGCCGGTGCGTTCTTCGTGATCGGTCAAGGCACTGCGGGATCGGTGCTCTACTACACGGTGCTCAACAGCGAACGGTTCATGAACCGCCGCCGGTTGTGGGGTGATGGCCCGATCATGGACCTGGACTACCTGATCGACGAGGCCATGGATCGCCACGGGTTCGACTGGTCAGCCCTCGTGAACTCCGACATTCCCATATGGGCGACGGTGAGCCCCACAGACCCGAACAATGATCGGCGTCTGTTCGAGCTGGGGTCGTCTCAAGACCAGGCGCGGGCGGTGTTAGCGGCGACGTCGTGTTTGCCCGTGATCGCCGGGGCATCCCGGGTCGTCGACGGGGCTTCCTACATCGACGGTGGCATGCTCGAGGCGGTGCCGTGGCCATCTGCAATAGAGGCGGGCGCCACCCATGTGCTGGTCGTGCGCAGCCGTGGATTCAACAGAGACGGTAAGCCCGAGCCGTTGAATGCACTCGAGCGCGCCACGTTCCCCCGGCTCGTCAAGCGAATGCATGGCGAACACGCGGCGACGATCGTGCGCGAGTCGGCGTCTCGATTCTTCAACAACACCGAAGGCTTGCGGGCGCTCATCGAGGGAAGGGCGCAGGCCGTTGCCTCTCGAGGGCGTTCGGTCGTGATCGACGCCGTGATTCCTCATGTCGATGCCGAGCTTCCTGATCGTCTCGAGTTCGACACGCACCTTTTAATGGACGCGTTGACCGCTGGGGCCCAAGCAATGATCGACTATCTCGGCATCGAGGGCTTTGCCGTCGAGCAACGAGTCGTGATCACACACCCACGCGCACCCGTTGGGTTGGCGCGAACGTCGGCGCTCGAACCCATTCTTCGGACCCGTCGAACATCAGAACGTTAGTTCGCGCGAGTGCCAGGTGCGACGATGACGCTCCCGTGGTCGCGCCGGAAACGCAACACGACGGTGGCGCTCGCGGCCAAGACGGTGACGCCGATGAGCGCTGTCGTTAGTCCGATTAGTTGACCTGTCAGGGTCAAGATAATCGGCATGGCCATGCCTGGGTAGGCCAGCAAGTAGAACGTTGAGTTGATCGATCCCCGAGTTTGGTCGTCGGCGATCCGATTGAGGAGCGCGAGTGAACCGCCGGTGAGCATCCCCGAGCTGGCACCCAACAGGAACGCTGCCGGGAGCACGAGCCACCAGGTGCCGGTCACAAACGATGCAGCCCCGCACGCATAGCCGATCGTGCCACCCAGCATGCCGACTTCGAGTGCCCGGTCGGGGCCGAACATCGGCAACAGTGGGCGCGCAACCAGCGCCGACCACGCAGTGAGCGTTCCCGACAGTGCGGCGACGATGACGGGGTTGCCGTCGACGGCGTCGCTAATGATGACGGGGAAGAGGGCAAACGATGTCGACGGGAAGCTGAACACCCAGATCGCGGCTGGAGCGATCCGCCGCATAAATAGCGGCCGCCCGGCTGGGGGAACCCCGAGACGTAAGCGCAGCGGTTCGTTCGAGCGTTGCCGCTCGTCGGGCAGGCCGACCATGAACGGGGTGATTAGCAGCGTTGCGACCGCATGAAGAAGATACGGCGTGGTCAGTGGCGCAACACCGGCGTAGTCGATGGCGGCCGAGATCGGAGGTCCAAGCCCGAACCCGCCGTAGGTAAGCAGGGTGGACACCACGGCTGAGCGTTGCTCTTTGCCCTCGCCCAGAATTTCCTGCATCCACGCGGCCCCAATGCTCAGGACCGCTCCGCTGACGAGCCCGAGAAGGAAGCGGCCCAGCAGCAGATACACAAAGCTGTCCTGGCCAAGAATCATGATGAGTGACGCCACGGCGGATGTGGCTACGAATGGGATTGCGACCTGCCGGCGCCCGTGTATGTCGGAGAGCTGTCCGGCCACTGGGAGCACGAGCAGGATCCCGGCCACGTACACCGTAAAGATGGCCATCGTGGCCGAATCGCCAAGCTCGAGGCGGTTTCGGTACGTGACGAGAAACGGCGTGGACACGTTGGTTCCATACGAAACCAGGAAGATGCCGAGTCCGAGAATTCTGGCGAAGCGGCTGCGGTCCATGCCCGAGACCGTATCGGCGTTGGCCCAGCCCGGGACGGGAATCGACATTTCGCGGCTTGTGGTGCCCCCGACAGGATTCGAACCTGTGCACACGGTTTAGGAAACCGATGCTCTATCCCCTGAGCTACGGGGGCAACTGGCGAGTTTGCCGCCCAATGAATGTATCGGCCCGAATGGGAGGTTTGGCGGCGATGTTACGTTGATCTGGTTGATGGTGGGGAGGTTTAGGCCGATATGGGTTTCGTGAGCCGATGTGACTGTGATGTAGTGGACCCATGACAAGGGCTGCATTCTTCGATCTTGATCGCACGTTGCTGCCACATGCCTCGGGCACCATCTTTGGTAAGCACCTCGAGGCCGAAGGACTCACGACGGGGGCGACCAAGGTTCCTGGTGCCGAATTTGCGGTCACTGTCTATGACCTGTTCGGAGAGACTCGCCTCAACATGCAGATCGCGCAGTTGGCGGTAAAGGCGGCCAAGGGGTGGTCGGTGGCCGGCGTGACGCGGGCGGCGAATAACGCCGTGCCCGACTTGCTCGAGGCCATACCCGGCTACGCGAAGGTCTTGATCGATGAACTTCGCTCACAGGGCGTGAAGTTGGTGATCGCTAGTACGAGCCCGGTTGCGCTCATGGCGCCGCTGGCTGAAGCGCTCGGTTTCGATGACGTGATCGGCACGGTGTGGGCCGATGACGGTGAGGTATTCATCGGCGAGACGGACGCCGATTTTGTGTGGGGGACGGCCAAGCGCGACGCGGTGGTTGAGTGGGCCGATCGGCACGGAGTCGCGTTGTCGCAGAGTTACGCCTACAGCGACAGCTACTACGACTGCCCCATGCTCGCCGCTGTCGGTCACGCTGTGGCCGTGAACCCCGACGCCCGGTTGGCGGCGGTCGCGGCGCTGCAGGGTTGGGAGGTGCGTCACTTCGATGCGCCCCCGGGCGTGCTGAAGCTGCTCGGTCGCGAGATTCAGCAATGGACCCGACCGTTCCAGCGACCTGAGCTCGTGCCGGTGGCCAACTGGGACATCTCAGGTACCGAGAACATCCCGAAGTCGGGAGGAGTGATTCTCGCCTTCAATCACCGGAGCTATTTCGACACCGCCGCCATGGCCATGGTCGTGGGCCGCGTCGCTCGGCCGTGTCGCTTTCTCGGTAAGGCCGAGTTGTTCGACAACCAGCTGACCGGGCCGCTGGCGCGCTTGGCTGGTGGCATTCGCGTCGACCGGGGCACGGGCTCGGGGGAACCGTTGGCAAAGGGGATTGAGGCGCTTCTCGCTGGAGAGATGGTCGCCATTGCCCCGCAAGGGACGATTCCCCGCGGTGAGGCGTTCTTCGACCCCATACTCGTGGGGCGCCCGGGTGCCGCACAGCTTGCAAAAGATACTCGTGTGCCCGTGATCCCGGTGGGGTTGTGGGGCACCGAACGGGTGTGGCCTCGTAACCAGAAGACGCCGTCGATCGGTCTTCGCAACCGACCGGCCGTCTCGGTTGTGGTGGGCGAGCCAGTCGAACTCAAGTATCGGAGTGTCAACGCGGACACCAAGCGAATCATGTCGGCCGTATCGGCGCTGTTGCCCGATGAAGCGAACCGTGTGCGCGTGCCCACGCTCGACGAGCTCGCAAAGACGTATCCACCCGGGCATCGTGTCGGGGGTCAGGCGAAGAAGGGTGCGGGAACGCCATGACGCAGGCGCGAGACATTCGGCAGGCAACTCGAATGACCGAAACCGAGGCGTTGATGTGGGCAGCGGAGTCGGACCCTTGGTTGTCTTCGGGGATGGGGTCGCTGTTCATCCTTGACGAAGCCCCAGACTTCGACCGTTTCCTCGAAAGCATGCGGGCGGCGTCACGTTCGCTCGTTCGGCTTCGGCAGAAGGTCGATGATCGCTTGGGAATCGCACCTCCGCTGTGGGTTGTCGACGACGACTTCGACATTTCCGAACATGTCCGCGCAGTGAAGTTGCCAGGCAACGGCGGTCTTCGAGAGCTTCTCGATCTCACTGCACAGGTCTTCCAAGATCCATTCGATGTGCACCGCCCGCTGTGGCAGTTCATCGCCGTCGAGGGGCCGACGACCCCGACCTCCGAGTCGATTCGTGGTGCGATCATCATGAAGCTGCATCACTCGGTGAGCGATGGAATCGGGGCGCTTCGACTCGCTGAGATGTATCTCGACTTCGAACGCAACCCCGAACCACCGCCGGTCGCTGAACCGGCCGAGGAGCATGTCGAACGCTCGGCCATGCAGTCGCGCCCGCTTGCCGCGATGCTGTCCGACGCCGACTACCTTGCTCGGCGCCAACTGGGGTTCGCTCGACGTGTCGCCGCCGAGGTTTCCCTGTGGGGTGCCGATCGTGGTCGAATTGCGAACGCCGCAAAGAGCGTGGGTGTCGTAGCCAAGGCTATGTCGGAGTCATTCTCGGGCGGGTATCAACCAGGCAGTGGTTCGCCCTTGTGGAGGAGTCGTTCCAGGCATCGGCATCTCGAGGTATTCGACTTTCCGCTCGACGATTTGCGTGCGGCGAGCTCGCGCCTGGGTGGATCGATAAATGACGTGTTCGTGGCGGGTTCAGTGATCGCGGCGTCGAGGTATCACGAAGCGCGTGGGGTTGAGGTCGAGGCGTTCAATCTGAGTTTCATCATGAGCACCCGCGACGACAATGCGGCTGGAGGTAACTCGTTTGCGCCGGTGCCGTTCTCGGTTGCCGGTCGTCCGTCTTCTCTGGCAGATCTGTTTCGTGAGGTGCAGACGGCGATGGCGGATAAGCGCGCTGCCGCTGGTGTGGGGTCGAGTGACGTCATGGAGCTGACCGCTCGAGCGGCTGCGCTGCTGCCCGATGCGTTGGTCGCACGGGCGGGGCGTCATCGATCCGCAAAGCATGATTGGGCGACATCGAATTTGCGTGGTGCTCCCATCCCAATCTTTGTGGCCGGTGGGCAGGTAACGCACATGTATCCGGTCGGCCCGCTCGGTGGTACCGCATTCAACCTGACGGCGATGTCCTATAACGGGAACCTGCATTTCGGGCTGGTCATCGATCCCCGGTCGGTGGACGATCCCGCTTCCTTGCGAGATCACCTCGTGGCCGCCTATCAGGGGCTAATAGAGGCGTAGCGGGCCGGTGAACGCCAGCGTCGGCGAGCGGCCTGCGTAGTAAACTTCGCAGAAAAGGTTGACGACTACGCATTGCGTAGTAAACTACGCATGTACGAACTAAGCGTCGAGCATTCGCATCGGCGTCAACCTCGCCCTCTCACATGGGGAATCACGAGGCAACCCAAGGAGCGACACCATGCCAGTACTCGAACAACTCACCGGTCAAGTAACCGAAGCAAGCGACAAGTTCTTCGACGCCGCCGAAAGCGCAAACGATCGGGCTCACGGAGCGACCAAGAACCTCGTTACCCGAATCCAAGACGGCGACCTCAGCGAACGCATTGCCGCCATGGACGTTCCCTTCAAGGACCGCGTCGCGGAAATGAAAAAGCCCGAGATCAAGCTTCCGCTCGTCGACAAACTGCCCGAGCCGCTCGAAGCCGTCGACGCCTACTTTGGCTTTTGGGCGAAGGGCATCGAGGCCAACCGTGCGCTGAGCGAAAAGCTCATGACCCGCTTCACCACCTCCGGAGATGAAGTCGTCGAAACAACCGCTTCCGAAACGCCAGCTACCGCGGAGGCAGTCATCTCGGAGCCAGCGAAGAAGACTCCGGCCAAGAAGACACCAGCGAAGAAGACTTCAACAAAGAAGTCGATGAAAAAGGCATAACGCTGCGAGACTTCTCTCTGCGTAAACCAACGCAGAATTATCCGCTAGAGGACAGCAACGGGAGCACGATGAGTGGCAACGACGAACGAAGTCACCTGGTCGGCCTCGGCGCGTTTATTCGGTCGCAACGACGTTTGGCATCACTGTCTCAACGAGAGCTAGCCAAGCTCACCAAACTTTCCGACCCGTACGTCAGTCAGCTCGAGCGCGGATTGCACGAGCCCTCCGTGCGGGTCTTGCGCGCTCTTGGCAACGCGCTCAACATCCCGGCCGAGACGCTGATGGGGTACGTGGGCCTCACCGACACCTCAACGTCTGGGTCGGTCGATACTCCAGCGGCGATCCGGCAGGACCCCAAGCTGAGCGATGCGCAGAAGGCGGCGATGCTCGAAATCTACAAAGGCTTCACCACCGAGGGAACAGCGTGAGCGAACCCCCACCACCACGCGTCGGGATCGTGCTTGGAGGAGGTGGTCTTGCAGGATTCGCCTACATGAGCACCATGCTGTCAGTGCTCCAACAGCTCACCGGGTGGGACCCCAACGACGCAGATGTGATCGTTGGAACCTCAGCTGGGGCGAACGTTGCCGGGTTCCTGCGAGGCGGCATGCCGATTGGCGAGTCGCTCGATGAAATCATGACGCTGCCCACCAGCGGCCGTTCAACCGAGAGGCTCGGGGTGTTGCGCGGTCGTGAGGTGGACCGGCCCTTCCGCCTCGTCCCTACATCGCTCTCCATGGCCGCACGTGAAGTCACACGGGGCCCAAGGCTGCGGCCATCACGGTTGGTGTCGGGTCTGGCGCCCAACGGCAACATCCCCACCGACATCATTGGTGACCGCATGGTCAATCTCCACGGCGCAGACTGGCCCGACCGCGATATGTTCATCGCCGCGGTTCGCCTGCACGACAGCGAGCGCGTGATGTTCGGCCGCGATCGCCGCGACGTCGATGTCGGAACCGCGGTCGAAGCGAGCTCGGCAATCCCCGGGTACTTCAAACCTGTTGCGATTGCGGGGGCCCGTTACATCGACGGTGGAACACACTCGCCGACGAATGCAGATGTGTTGGTCGATCACGAACTCGACCTGATCGTCGTCGTTGCGCCGATGTCGATCGACAATGCCAAGACCGGCTGGCTCCTGCCGAACGGAGCCCTTCGGTTGTACTGGCGCAATCAGGTCCACCGCGAGATCACCCAACTCCGCGAAGCCGGGCATCGGGTAGTCCTCATCGAACCATCCGTCGACGAGGCCCGCTCTATGGGGCCCACGCTCATGGACCCCACCCGCATCGTCAACATCGTGATGCACACGAGTTCGGCCGCTCGGGCCACATTCACCGAAAACAAGTTTGGCGATGAGCTCGAGATTTTGCGGTCAGTGGCGCAAGCTGCGACGCGCGTCGACTGATCTCGGCCGCCGTTAGCGGTCGGGGTCCATTTCGCTTTGGTGTGGGCGGTGCATGAGTCCTCGATATGCGTCTTGCGCGGTTCGTCCCTTCTCGATCACCGCACACACCTGTTCGCAGATCGGCAATTCAACCTGATGCTGCCGGCCAAGCCGGGCAACGACTGGGGCGCTACGTACCCCTTCGGCCACGTAACGCATCTCATCGATGATGTCGTCGAGCGAACGACCGCGTCCCAACTCTTCGCCAACCCGTCGATTCCGGCTCTGTGGGCTGATGCAGGTTGCGACGAGATCGCCCATCCCCGTGAGTCCGTTGAAGGTCTCGGACTTTCCGCCCATAGCTACGCCCAAGCGCGTGATTTCGGCGAGGCCTCTGGTCACGATGGCCGCACGGGTGTTGTCTCCAGCCCCGAGTCCATCGGCCATTCCAGCGGCGATCGCAATGACGTTCTTCAACGCACCACCGAGCTCACATCCGGCAATGTCGGGGTTCGTGTAGACCCGAAAGTGGTCGGTCGTGAACAGCGCCTGTAGTTGTTGTGCCACACCGACGTCGTTGAATGCCAGCACCGATGCGGCTGCCTGCCCCGCCATGATTTCCTTCGCGAGGTTGGGCCCGGTGAGTGCCCCAACGGGATTGTTCGGGAAGGTGTCGGAGATGAGCTCGCTCATGCGGCGACCCGTCTCCCAATCGAGGCCTTTCGCCAGCGACACAATCGGAATGTCGGGCGCGACGAGGGGTTCGATCGCCGCAAGCGTGTTCGTAAACGCGGCGGATGCCACCCCAACAATGACTACGTCGGCCTCCGCTACGACGCGTGCAAGATCCGTGCTCGCGGTCAGCGATGGATGCAGCTCAAAGCCCGGAAGGTAGTGGTCGTTGCGGTGAGAGGTAGAGATGCTCTCGGCTACCTCCGGCCGGCGCGTCCAGACAGCGGTTGGGGAGTTGTGGGCGCACAAATGTGCAACGGTCGTCCCCCAAGAACCTCCACCGATGGCTGCGACCCGCATGCGAGCGGTGTGCTAGACGCCGAGTGTTTCGTGAATTTTGGCCACGACGTCACCCGACAAGCCCAAGCCATCGGCAAGGTTTTGTAGGTACTCGGTCTCTGCCGCAGTGTCGACGTCGATCGGAAGCATCGAGGCCGTGTACACATCGGCTTCCAAACCGGCGGGAACCGAGTTGATGAACTCGTCGAGGTCAAGGGGCGCTTTCAACTCGGAGCGGATGAAATCCTGGGCGTCGCCGTCGAGGTCGCCGGCGCGAGAAAAGATCGCTGCGATCTCGTCGTCGTCCACGACGCCGTCGGCCTTCGCAGCGTTTGTCATCGCCCGGATTAACAGGATTGCTTCTTCGTCGGGCATCTCGATGTCCTTGCCGTCATCGTCACCTCCGAGCAATCCCCCGAGGCCACTCATTGCGCCGCCGATGCCGGACGCGCCGCGCCCCGCAACCATCGATCCGAGCAGCGATCCGACCATCCGACCAGTCGGCCCGCCGATGGCTCCGCCAATCGCGCGCCCACCAAACGCGCCGATCATCGATCCGGCCATACGTCCAAAGTTCATGTTGTGCTCCTAGTGGAATAGCCCGCCGGTGACTACAGACCATAGCCGCGTGAAGTGCGGCGGGGCGGCCGGGCGTTGGTCATGGCGGCAAGAAGTTTTCGCGGTATTCATGACTTTTTGGGAACATCGTCCGATGCTTAGGTTGTTCTCGTAGTTACTTCAGACGCCTCTAGCACAACGCTTACTTCGGTCGTGTTGTCTAGAGGTATCGCTACCCGATCGACCTCGGAAGGAATTGCCTGTATGTGGGAGCCCTCGCAAAACGACAACGAGACGCCATGGAATCGGACGCCTGACAAGCCGGGTAACGCCGCAACGGAACGCACCTCATCTCAAAGTGCCGTAACCCAAAGCACCGCATCCCAACAGCGGGCCCCGTTTGCGATGACCCCCACTCCACCCAGCGGTGCAGCACTGGGGTCGCCGCTCGCTCCCCAGCAACCACGCCCTCCCGCCCCATCTCCTTCGCCCGCTGTCGCCCCTCCGGTCTTCAGCGCTCCGTCGTCGGGCATCCCAGTGCCGGTGGCGCCGCTGCACGCGGCGACAACGTCCAAGCGGCGTATGTGGCCTCTGGTGTTGCTTGCACTCGCGACCATCGCCGGTTCGGGTGTTGTCAGCTGGGTGGTCGCCTCCGCAGTCACCGCAGGGAACCGAGGGGAACAGGAAGTTGTCGCTGCGCCTGACGAAGAGCCGATCGCTCAGCCGGCCGTTCTCGATACCGCCGCAGATGACCCGGCGCTCGACGACGAACCCTTTGCGCAAGCGGCCGAGCTCATTCGTCCGTCGGTCGTGCAGCTGAACCTTGGCCAAGGCCTGGGAACCGGCATCGTCATCGATCCAGATGGAACGATCTTGACCGCCGCCCATGTCGTGGGATTAGAAACCGAGGTCCAGGTCACCTTTTCTGATGGGTCGAGCACGGATGGCATTGTGGTGGGAACCCATGAGCCCACCGATGTCGCTGTGGTCAAGGTGGACCCGGCGGGACGTGAACTCATTGCCGCAACGCTTGCCGACGGGACCCAAGTTCGGGTTGGGCAACAGGCCGTGGCTGTTGGGAGCCCGTTCGGATTCGATCAGACGGTGACCGCTGGCATTGTCAGCGCCGTCGACCGCATCGTAAACGGTGTGTCAATGGTGCAGACCGACGCTCCGATCAATCCTGGCAACTCCGGCGGGCCACTCATCAACTTGCGAGGTGAGGTCATTGGTATCAACGACCTGATCTTCACCGAGTCGGGTACCAGTGCTGGCGTCGGGTTTGCGATCTCGATAGACCTTGCCGTCATTATCGCCGACCAGATTGTGGCCGGTGTCGAGCCGCAACTCGCGTTGCTTGGCGTAAGTACCCGCCCGGCCGCCGGCGGCGCCCGTGGTGCCCAGGTCGAACAGGTCGTCGCCGGATCCGCCGCCGAGGCCGCCGGTCTGGCGGTCGGTGACGTGGTCATCTCGCTCGACGGCGTGGATACCCGAGGCTCGGCCGATCTGAGAGCACAGGTGATCGATCAGGTGCCGGGTAGCGAGATTACGATCACGGTGCTTCGCGACGGCCAAGAAGTCGATATTGAGGCCACGCTCGGGAGCACCGGTTGATCACCGGGCGCACCTGCTTCCATAGAGCTGTGACAAGAACTCAAATTGAGTTAGCGCGCGTTTGTGTGGTGTTTCCGGGGCGCTGCTAGCCTTGACAGTCGGCCCTGCCCCGTCTTTCGGTGTGGCCAATCATTCGATATCTCGTAGAAGTAAAGGTCCCGCCATGTCACGTGTGTGTCAGGTCACTGGAAAGAAGCCATCGTTCGGCAAGAACGTGTCGCACTCCCATCGCAAGACGAACCGTCGTTGGGACATCAACATCCAGAAGAAGCGTTACTACCTCCCGTCGGAGAAGAAGTGGATTTCACTTACCGTCTCTACTCGGGGAATCAAGACAATCGATAAGCGTGGCATCGAGAGCGTCGTTGCCGAGATGCGCCGGAATGGACAGAAGATCTAATGTCAAGCGATAAGCGCCCAATCATCAAGCTCCGTTCAACAGCCGGTACCGGTTTCCAGTACTGGACCACAAAGAACAAGACGAACACACGCGAGCGCCTCGAGCTCATGAAGTTCGACCCGAAGGCACGCAAGCACGTTCTGTTCCGCGAAGAGCGCTAGCTGCAAGGCCGCCAAATCGGCGGCAGCACACTCAAGAACGTGAAATCACCCCCGGCCGTCGTGCCGGGGGTGCTTCATTTCCGGGGCAAGTTTCCGACCTGATTATTGACGTAGTCGTCATGGGGGCGTCTGTGCGAGCTACGGTCGTGCAAGCCAAGTCAGGAATGGGAGGCACCTATGGGTGCATATGAGATCAAGACGATGCGTGATGGTTCGTTCATGTGGAACCTCAAGGCGGGCAATGGCGAGGTCATCTTGACCAGCCAAAAGTATAAAACGAAGGCGTCCGCCAAGAAGGGCATTGCCTCGGTTGCCGCCAACTGCGGAACCGATAGCTGCTTTGAACGAAAGGTCGCCAAGAACGACAAGCCGTTCTTCGTTCTGAAGGCAATGAACGGTCAGGTGATCGGCAAGAGCGAACTGTATGAAAGCACTCGCTCACGCGACAACGGCATCAAGTCGGTGGCCAAGAACGGCACGAGCACGAAGATCAACGATCTGACCAAGTGAGCTTCTTCTCGCGGTAAGCCAGCGCGCTCGTGTGCATCGGTTGATTCCGCTACAGGATCAGGAGAAATTCGATTACAGGAGCAGGAGAAATTCGATGCGCCGGTTTCGGGCCTTGCCCTCGCCGGTCTCGTTTGACGCAATCGGCACGCTCGCTCCGAAGCCGACCGCTACTAGGCGGTCGGGGGATACACCAGCGCCCACGAGTGCGGTAACGACCGCATCGGCACGGGCCTGGGAGAGCGCCTCGTTGGCCTCGGGGTCGCCGTCGCTGTCGGTGTGCCCGCCAACCTCGACGCGCGCCCCCGGGTTGTTCTCGAGGATTTGGGAGATTTCGGTGATCGTCGCGCTCGACTCTGCGGTGAGGTCGGTGCTTCCCGTCTGGAATGTGATCGGATCGAGAGCAGCCGCTTGAGCGATCCGTGATTGCAGAACCAGATTTGCGTTCGACACGGCTCCGGCGAATGCAGCGGTTGCGGCCTCACCGGACCCGCTCACTCCACTGGGAAGGTCGGCTTCGAGATCGGAGCCGGGATGGCTCACGTTGTTGATCACATAGGCGACCTCAGCGATGGACTTCACCACCGCGTCGGCGGCAACAACATCGGTGCGGGTGGCAAGCTCGCCGGACAACGTCACCGTGCGGCCATCGGATACCACGGTGACTTCGCCGTATCCGGCGCGGGTGAGTGCGGGTTTCACGACCGCTTCGAGGTCGAAGTCGGATGCGTCAGCTTCGGCTCCATCTTGAGTGCCCGTCGAGCCAATGATGAATAGCAGTAACAAAATGCCGACAGCCCCGCCAATCGCCAGGAGTCGACCAATAGGAAGGTCGGTGGCCCGTCGGGAGGGAGAGGAACTGAATTGCGAGGGGAAACCGGGAGAAGGTCGTGAGTTCATAGTTGGTGAGGAGAGGGGGTGGCAGCTTTCGGTGACGAGAGATGCGAAGATGTAATCATGGCTCAGATTGCACAGGCTGACGAATCGATAGACGCAAATGATCTTCCGCAGGAGGTCATGGATGCGCTTCCGGAGGATATTCGCCAAGAAATCCTTGACGGAGTGCGTGACCAAATCCCCGAAGACGTCGTCGCGAGCCTCACCCCCGACATCGCCGAGCAGGTTCCAGACTCGCTCGTTGGGGCGGCCACGATCAATCCTGCGTTAACCGCCGTGATCGTGGTGATCGGACTCCTTGCGCTCGCCGGCGCCGTCTGGGGCGCAATCAAGGGCTTCCTCAAGATCGCAATCGGTCTTGGCATCATTGCCGCGATCATTTGGTTCTATTTCTTTGCTCGATAAGCACGTTCGGTTCGGCGACGAGGCTCACGAGCGATCCTCGTTCTGAACGTTTCCCAAACTCGCCAAGAATGGTAAGCGGGCGCGTTGCCTCCCAGACCTCGTCGTCGCCGGGGCCCTCGATAATTACGTCAGAACCCGGGCCGCCGACCACGATGTCGTTGCCGGGACCCGCACAGATGACGTCGTTGCCGCCACTCCCATCAATTTTGTCGTCGGCCATCGTCCCGATGATGACATCGGCATCACTCGTTCCCAGATGCCCTGTCACGGTCTCGGCGAGCCCTCGACACGTGGGCCCGTCGATCTCACGCTGCCAGTAGGCAACGGGCGCGGACCACTCGCCCCAGACCTCTTCGATCAATTCGCGTGCGCGAACGGTGACCATACGATCGGGGGCGGGCAGGTACAGCATGGCGGTGCCGTTGATGGCACCGATGGTAGGCGCTGACCCATCGTTGGAATCAACGCTGATCTCGAACTGGGCTTCGGTGAGATTCGATGACGGAGAGATGGCGAAATGGGTAGTGCCGGGAAGGATCCGGGGTGCGGATGTTCCGTCGAATTCGGTGCCGAGCAAGCAATCGAATCCCTCGTTGACGACCCGCGACCCGTAGGGCACCTCGTTCCACTCAGTCACCCCGAAAGCGTCGGGGTAGTCGACGCGTTCGCCATCGACACACCCGCTCCATTGCCCCATCGGCGAGCGCGTGCCGCGGGGGAAGTGTTCGTCGTAGTGCAGGTGCGGCGAGCTCGACTGGCCGCTCTCTCCCGATGTTCCGATCCGGTCAAAGGCGGTCACTTCATCGCCCAGTTCGACGTCGACGTCGCGCAGGTGGAGGTAGCGCGAGAAGCGTCCGTCGGCGTGTTCGACAACGACGTAGTTTCCGCGGCCACCGTTGCAAAACCCGCGAGTTCCACAGTACGAGTCAGCGGCTACCACGGTGCCCGAGCCTGTGGCGAACAATGGCGTTTCCACCGCCATGCCGATGTCGATCGCCGGCGAACCGTGATGCCTCCGACAAAAGTTTCCGGGGGCAGGGTTTCGGTCGGTGCACCACACCGGAAAATCGCCCAAAAACGGAACGGCGAGGGGAGTGTGGTCAACCGTCGGCCCCTCGTCTTCGACAGTGGTCTCGGGGTCTTCGACCGTTGCCTCGGGGCCTTCGGCCGTTCCTTGCAGGTCTGCGACCGGCGGCGAGTCTTCCGACGAGCCGAAGGCGGGGCCAGAAGCGAAGAAGGTGAGAATGACGATCCCGACCATTATCGGCAGGCGTTGGAGTCGGCGGCCGAACATACGGCTGCCAAAAGGACTGTGGTGATATGACATAATCGAGCGCCCAGTGTTACACAACCGACATATGGAATTCGGTCACGCAGCGGGTTTTTCCTGACTGCGTTTCACCTAAGGAACGAGCACTTTGGACAGGCCAACCACCGGCGGCAACTCATGGCCCACGGTGGGGTCGCGTACCCGTGCGCTCACGATGACACCGCCGAGGACACGTGACTCCTCAACCTCGATCTCGAGGGTCCAACGACTGCCCGAAGCAGTCAAGTGAACCGATCGCAGGCCATCGTCATCAATGACCTCCACGCGGTCGCGCATCGTCCAATCGTTCCCGCTCAGAATGCCGTTAAACCAAGCCATTGCTTGGTCAAAATCCATAGATCTGTGCATTTGTGACACGACGGTCTTCGATTGTGCTGACACTGGTCCTCGTCTCCGAGGCCCCGGCTCCACCCGTCCCGTGAAAACTAAGAGGTGGTGCGGTATTCGACCAAATTCGTTTTCACTTTTTTGGCGCGTGGGTTTAGCCTGGCAAGAAGCCCAATCCCGAGCGCTCGATTCGAGTCACCCGGCAACTGTCGGCAACACCGGTGTTGGATTGGTCAAACAGTCGAAACGAAGCCTGCTCGTCGATGGCGACCAACTCTGACCGGATGGTGCCAGACACCACGGTGTTGCGGGGCGTGTCCCACTCGATGGTGATGCCGTAGATGCTTTCGCCCTCGCTGCGATTCGTAATCGACACGGTCGCGAGTGCGACATCTCCGCTCGTTTCGCACACTACGTCGTCGAGATCGAGCTGCGGCGGAAACGCCGTGTTGCTCGAACGCGAGGCGATCTCGTTGATGATCTGGTCCTCGCCGTTGTTGACCGCCCACACAATGAACCCGACCGCGAGGGTCGAGAACAACAATGATAGTCCGGCCAGCGCCATGCCGGTCAGCGCAATTCCCCTCCCGCGTCCAAGCGTCTTTGCACGCTTCAACCCAATCGCCGACAAGACAAACCCAACAATTCCCACTACGCCACCGACGACGATGACCGACAAGATGAGGCCCATCAACGACACGGTGATTCCGGCAACCGCAATTGGATTGTCGGTTACCGACCCGGCGTTCGAAGGCTCGCTATCGGCGGAAGCTATCGGCGGCGGGGGCGACGAGGGCTGAGGGGGAGATGGCAGATCGTCGGTCACCCCATGCACCATACGGGCGATGTTCGGTGGACTGCACACATCGGTATCCTTGACAGTCGTGTCTGCTCCAACCTTGGCTCAAGATCTCATCGATGCACTCATGCCCGATGACCCCGCCGATGCTCTTTGGGAGCTCTTTGATTCGGGTCGGATGGAACAAATCGCACCCGAACTCCCCATGCTTCGCATGGAGCAGGACCCAATACATCGACACAAAGACGTGCTCGCGCACACAATCGCGGTGGTGGCAAAGACCAAGCCCGATTTGACCATTCGTCTCGCCGCGTTGTTTCACGATGTAGGAAAGCCGAAGACCCGTCGCTTTGACGATGGTGGGGTCACGTTCCGGCATCACGAGGCGGTCGGTGCGCGTATGGCCCGTAAGCGCCTCACGGCGCTCGAGTTCGACGATGCCCAAGTCGATGAGGTTGTTGAGCTGGTCCGATTGTCAGGACGATTCAAGGGCTACACAGATGGCTGGTCAGATTCTGCAGTTCGCCGATACGCCCGTGAAGCCGGTCCGTTGCTCGGAAATCTCAATCACCTGATCCGGTGCGACTGCACCACTCGCAATCCGCGCACCCTCGCCGGCATCCAGCAAGCAATGGACGAGCTGGAGATGCGAATTGGGCAACTGGCCGAGGCCGACCGTCGAGATGCTGAACGCCCAGATATGGACGGCGTTGCGGTGATGGAGTACCTGGGCCTTGAGCCAGGGCCACAGGTTGGCGCCGCCGTCAAGTACTTGCTGGCCGTTAAGCGCACCGACGGCACTTTGGATCGAGCCGAACTCGAATCGCGCCTCGACGCGTGGTGGGCCGAGCGGAGCGAACCGATCTAGTCGGTTACCACGAACTCGACACGACGGTTTTCGAGGCGCCCCTGTTCGGTGTCGTTCGTTGCGATTGGGTTGTCCTCGCCACGTCCCTCCGACGTTACCTGGGCCTCTGGAACGCCCTGGGAAATCAGCCGTTGCGCCGCGGTCGTTGCCCGCCCTTCGCTCAATCGGAGGTTGCCAGAGGCGGGTCCGGAGTCATCTGTGTAGCCAATAACCTCGACCGATTCGGTCGTAATGCCGGCGGCCAGCTGATCAATCAGCGGGAGGTAAGACTCGTTGATCGACGCGCTGTTATATCCGAACAAGTCGGGGGCAGACAGTCGCATCGTGATCGCATCCAGCGTTGGGAAGCTCGGATGAACGCGTTGTTGGTCGTCGACCGCGAGGTCAGGAAAGTACCGTGCCGCCCGTTCGTTCATCTCGTCGGCCATGTCGTCGGTCTGTAGTCCGCCGCTCAATCGGATGCCGTTCGGGGTCATCTGTACGAGTGCCCCGGGAGTAATTGATTCGAGTTCCGCCTCGGACACAACCGTGCGTGCCGACATCGGGGCTTCGGTCGTCGTCGTCGTTTGCGCGGCTGTGGAGCTTGGTGCTTCGGTATTGGGATCGGCGGCTTCGTCACTGGTGCCATCTTCGTCACTGGTGCCATCTACGTCACTGGTGCCATCTACGTCACTGGTGCCATCTGCGCTGTTGTTCGGGTAACTGTTGTCGGGGTCGCTGTCATCGGAAGAATCGGAAGCGGCGCCCGAGGTGATATCCACGGTCTCTTGGCCGCTTCCCGTCAAGGTCGTAAAGGCGAGGAGTGCCAATCCAGCGCACACCAGACCGACGATGGCAAGAAATGGCCCCCGGTGGAGCGCAAAGAGGTCTTCGACTGCGTCCGCGAACTTCCACCGAAGCGGGTAGTAGTCGTCAGCGCTCTGGGAATCGTTGCTGTTCCTCATGAGGTTCCTGTCGGCGGTCGGACCCAAAGGTTGAGAACTTGATCGCCGCCCATCCGTCGTGCTCGCGAACCTCGACCGTCTGGTGATCCGGGTACAGCTCGGTGGCGGCGGAGACCTGTTCGGTCAGAATCCCCGATATGACGATGTGCTCAGCGGGATGGCAGTGCGCGGCGATAGAGCGTTGCACATCGAGGGTCACGTTCGCAACCACCAGGTCGTGGGCCGAAACTGCGGCCGTCGTGGCGTCGCCGTGCGTGAGCGTGATGCGCTCGTTCGTCTCGGCAAATGGGTGTTCGCTGTTTCGAGAAATATTGGCTCGTGCAACATCGATCGCTCCTCGATCGTTCTCGATTGCGTGCACCTTGGCCCCTGCCCGGGCGGCGATGATCGCGATCACACCGCTGCCAGTCCCCAGGTCGACAACCGGGGGAGGGTCGTCGTGGAGGTGTTTATCCAACATGGCAATTGCGAGCATCGTGGACGGGTGCGCGCCGTGGCCGAACGCCACTCCGGGGTCGATGACGATGTCGAGGAGCGCAGGCACGTTGCGGGGTGCTGAATGCCACGGTGCTCGGACATGCCACCTGCCGATCACAGTTGCCCGGAGCCCGTCTTGTTGGGCGGTTACCCACGCCTCCGGGCCGACCTGTTCCACACGGGTGTCAGCAACGAGATCGCCAAGTTGGGCGCGGAGTAGCTGCGATGCGCGGCTGGCATCGTCCACGGTTGCGAAGCCGGCAATGAGGGTCGCGTCGTGAGCCGGGGCATCGCCAATCGCATACGCCCCAAGATCAAAGAGCGTCATGGAGATGATCTCTGCACTCATTGCCTCATCGGTGACGTCGTTATGGCCGATACTGACCAAGAGCACGCCGTCGGTCGTGTCGCTCACGTCATTCAACTCGCCTTCATAGGGGGCTCGCCATGCATGGCGAGCCGAAACGTGTAAGGCGGTGTCGAATGAGCGCCATGATGGGTTGACGGTAACACGGGTCCGAGCCTTCGGATCATGGCAACGACGAGGACACAGACATGCAGTTCGGAATGGTTGGAATCGGGCGAATGGGTGCGGGGCTCGTGCGTCGAGCAATGCAGGACGGCCACGAGGCCGTCGCCTATGACATCAACCCGGAGCCAGTTGACGCAATTGCGGCCGAGGGTGCAATTGGCGTACACACGCTCGAAGATTTCGCGGCCGCGCTGACCTCGCCGCGTGTGGCGTGGGTGATGGTCCCGGCCGCTTTCACGGGAGCCACGGTCGATGCGGTCGCCGAGGTCTTCGAACCCGGCGACATCATCATCGACGGCGGCAATTCGATGTGGCAGGACGATGTCGACAAAGCAGCTGAGCTTCGCGAGAAAGGCATTCACTACGTCGATGTTGGAACGAGCGGCGGCGTCTATGGGCTTGAACGCGGCTTCTCGTTGATGATCGGCGGCGAAGATGAGGTCGTTGCTCGGCTCGAATCGCTGTTCGACACGCTGGCACCGGGAGTCGAGGTCGCTGAACGGACGCTTGACGACGGCGGGCCGTTGCGCCCGGGTGAAAAGGGCTGGCTGCACTGTGGTCCAAACGGTGCCGGGCACTTCGTAAAGATGGTGCACAACGGGATCGAGTACGGAATGATGGCGGCCGTCGCCGAAGGCCTCGGCATCCTCGAGGCGGCAGATGCCGGCACGCAAGAACGTCAGGCCGATGCCGAGACCACACCGTTGCGTGATCCGCAGTACTACCAGTACGACATCGACACCGCAGCCGTCGCCGAAGTGTGGCGCCGGGGATCGGTCATTAGCTCATGGCTCATTGATCTGACGGCGCACGCGCTTGCCATCGACCCCAACCTCGACGAGTTCCAGGGTCGAGTGTCGGATTCGGGCGAGGGCCGTTGGACGGTTCAGGCCGCCGTCGAGCTGGGTGTTCCGGCAGCAACGATTACCTCGTCGCTGTTCGATCGATTCTCCTCGCGAGGAAACGCCGACTTCACGAACAAGATCGTGTCGGCGCAACGCAAGGAATTTGGTGGTCACCACGAAAAGAAGGCGGAAGAGGAGAAATGATCGAACCCGGAACTGCAGCGTTACCAGCAGATGCGTTCCTGCTCTTTGGCGCGACCGGCGATTTAGCCAAGAAGAAGTTGTGGCCAGCGCTCTATGAGCTCACCACCGAGGGCCGAATGAATATGCCTATTGTGGGCATTGCGCGCTCGGACTGGGGAGACGAGGAAATGCGCGAACGGGCCCGTGAGTCTGTGCGGGCAAAGCTGGGCGACGCGGTCGACGAAACAGTGCTCGACACAATGTGTGGCCGTGTCCGCTACATCGCAGGCGACTACACCGACCCAGCGACCTGGCCTCGTGTCGCCGAACTAACCGAGGGCGCCGCGGTGCCGTTGTCGTTCTTGTCGATCCCGCCGTTCTTGTTCGATGACGTGGTGGAGGGTCTTGCGAGCGTTGGCATGGCCGACCGAGGCCGCGTCGTTGTCGAGAAGCCGTTTGGGCGAAACCTCGAGACGGCCCGGGAGCTCAACGCCACCTTGTACAAGCACCTCGACGAAGATCAGATCTTCCGTATCGATCACTTCCTTGGCAAGGAGCCGGTTCAGAACCTGATGGTGTTCCGCTTCGCCAACTCGATGCTTGAGCCGGTGTGGAATCGCAACCACGTGGAGTCGGTGACAATCACGATGGCCGAGGCCTTCGGTATCGAAGGGCGAGGCGCCTTCTATGACGAGGTCGGGGCAATCCGCGACGTTGTACAAAACCACCTGCTGCAGATGGTTGCGCTCATGGCGATGGAACCTCCGGCGAGTCAAGACCCAGGGGCGTTCCGCGACGAAAAGGTGAAGGTCTTTAGGGCAATGAAACCGCTCGACCCAGAGCTTGTCGTGCGTGGTCAGGTAAACGGGTACCTCGATGAACAGGGCGTCGCCGAAGGTTCTGATACCGAAACGTTTGCGGCAATGACGCTCGAGATCGAGTCTTGGCGTTGGGCGGGAGTGCCGTTCTACATTCGTGCCGGGAAGTCGATGGCCGAGACCGTTACCGAAGCGGTAGTCGAGTTCAAGCAACCTCCACGGATGCTGTTCGCAGATGCCAATGACTGCCCGGAGCCAAACCGCCTTCGGTTCCGCATGAAGCCCGATGATCACATCACGATGACGATGCAGGCCAAGGTCCCCGGGCTGGAGATGCGCAGCGATGATGTCGATCTGAGCGTCGATTACGAGGAGGCCCTCGGCGGCGATGGCCCGGACGCCTACGAGCGTTTGATCGCTGACGCCCTCGTTGGCGACGAGCGCCTGTTCGCTCGTCAAGATGGGGTGGAAGAGGCGTGGCGAATCGTCGAACCGATGCTCAACCCGAAGTACGGCGTGTTGTCCTATGAGGCGGGCACCTGGGGTCCAGTCGAAGCCGACCGTGTCTCTCCCCGCCGGGCCTCCAACCCATGCTAACCCCAAGCGAAATTTGGAGGCTGGCGCCTGGTATGCGGGCACGAAACTCCAAATTTGGGAGGATGCGGCCGTGAACGTCGAAGTTTTGGCAGACGGCGAGGCGTTGGCTCAGCGTGCCGTGGATCATGTCGTGCGAGCATCCGTCGAGGCGATCGACGATCGTGGTCAGTTCGTTTGGGCGGTGTCGGGTGGGACCACTCCACGGCGAATGCTCGAACTGCTCGGCGACCGCCGGGACCTCGACTGGACCCGCACGCATCTGCTCCAGGTGGATGAGCGAATTGCCCCCGACGGCGACCCCGACCGCAATGCCACCATGTTGGAAACAGCGCTATTCACCGACAGTTTCCAACAGCACCATGCGCCAGCGGGTGTGTGGCTTATGCCAGTGACCGCCCCCGATCTTGACGCAGCCGTTGCCACATACGCCCGGCAGATGGACATGTTGGCCGGATCACCCGTGGTCGTCGACCTGATTCAGTTGGGTATGGGAAGCGACGGGCATACCGCATCGCTTATTCCCGGCGACCCGATCCTGGGTGTCGCCGACAGCGACGTGGCGATAAGCAAGGAATATCAGGGACGTCGGCGCATGTCGTTCACGTGGCCGGTCCTCGACCGCGCAAAGGAACTTTTGTGGGTTGTGGGCGGTGCCGGAAAGCAAGGCGCGGTGCGACAATTCCTCGACAACGACCCGTCGATTCCGGCCACGTTGCCGACGCAATCGCGGGCCACGGTGCTGCTCGACGAGGCCGCAAACGGAGACTGAGTTTCCCGGGCAGTGAGCAGGGGCCCGAACCAGAACCCACCGTCGTTGCGAATTGGCGTGGTTCAGGACCCGAAGTCGTTCAGGATCCGGTCAGCGTGGCGTCGAGTGCGGCGATCAACTGGTTCACGTCATCTGGTGAGGTGTAGTGCACGAAGCTCAGCCGGAGCACTCCCGGATCGGGGGCGACGCCCATTGCCTCGAGAACTCGCACGGCGTAGAAGTGGCCGGCAGCGGCCATCACCTGATGGTCGACCAGTCGTCTCGCAACGTCCATCGGGTTCGCGGTCGGCACGATGGCCACGGTTGGCACCCGAATAGACGCGTCTGCTGGCCCCAGGATTCGGACATCGGAGCGGCTTTCGAGGAAGTCGAGTAGCGGCGCGAGAAGTCGGGCTTCGTGATCCCGGAACAGGTCGTGGACGCGCCGCCCGCGTTCGTCGGCGGGAGCTCCATCGTCGAAGTGTGCCTCGTGCACCGCATCGAGGTAATCGACGACGCCGTTCATTGCCGCCACCTGAGCGTGATCGGGGCCGGAGGGCACCAGTCGCTTGGTGATCTCACCGTCATTGAAAAAGTGACTTTGGTTTGGTAGCGCATCGCACACGGAGCGGCGGACGGTCATGACGCCCTGGTGCGGGCCCCAGGTCTTGTAGGCCGAGAAGAGGTAGACGTCGGCGCCGAGGGCCGCGATGTCGGGCAGGCCGTGCGGGGCCGCCGATACGCCATCGACGACGCTGGTCACGCCCGCCGCTTGTAGAACTGAACAAATCTCGCGCACGGGGTTCTCGTGCCCGATGATGTTCGAACAGTGCGGAAACGCGGCGAGCCGTGTCCGCTCCGAAATGAGGTCACCGAGGTCGGCGAGTTCCAGCATGCCCGTTGCGGGGTTGAGCGACCATTCTCGCACCGTGATGCCCCGTTCGCCGAGGCGTCGCCAAGCACCAGAATTAGCTTCATGGTCTTGATTGGTGACGATGATTTCGTCGCCAGCGTTCCACGTTGCGCGGAATGCTTCCGCGAGAACGTAGGTGTTTTGTGAGGTTGATGGCCCGATGTGGACTTCGTCTCGGCCCACATTCAAGATCGCCGCGAGCCGTAGGTAGGCATCGTCCATCTGTTGGCCGCCGGTCGCCGACGACGGGTACAACGCATATGGCTGCACCTTGGTCTTGGTATAGAAATCGTGCAGCCGGCCGATGGTCTGTGCGCTTGCGTACGAGCCGCCGGCATTCTCGAAGAAGGCCCATCCGTCGAGGGACGCTTCGGAGAACGCGGGAAACTGTGATCGAACGAAATCGAGGTTGAGGTTCGGGATGCTCATGGCGCCAGGCCCTGCCACGTCTGTGCGACGTGTTCGTCGCCAAAGACTTCTACCTCGCCGCCATCGCGGCCCCAGATCCACAGAAGCAGCGATGCGGCGTTGCCGCGTACGGCCGCATCGCCCTTTGCATGTTCGCGGGTGACGACAAAGTCGGTGCCGGAGCCGACGATGGTCCATTCGCCGTCGGTGTCGGTGCAGTGCAGGTGGATGGACTCTTGGGGGTATTCACGGTCTGGTCGGCTCCCGGAGAACCGCAACCCGACACGGGTGTACTCGTCGATGCACACGGCGGCGACTTCCGGTGAGATCGGGGTAGAAGTTTGGGCCGCTGTTTCGGCGTCCCATCGATGGACGAGGGTCTCGGCCATCATACGCAGCTGCCAAAAGCCAGCGGTCTGATCATTCGCGGCGAACGACCACGCGGCAGCTGCTGGGTCGGCGACATGAAGCACTTCCAGCATGTTCGCTCGCTCGCTCGCCGCCCATTCGAAGAGCTTGCTGTCGTCGTCGGGCTTGGAGGTGGCAGGGCGCGATCTTTCGCCACCGGCGACCACGTTGGCAGCCGCAAATCCCCACACGAAGGACTGATGCGCAACGAGGTCAGCAAGTGTCCAGTCTCGGCAATGCCGTACCGGCGAATCAAGCGAGGCGGAAGCAGCAGCGGCAAGAAAGGCATCGCTCTCCGCCTCGAGCACCTCGAGAATTTCGGATTTGTCCATTCGCCAACGGTACTACTGTGCGCCGACACCGCGCTTGCCTTTCCGGCTTCTCGGCGTGGGGCCCGTTCGTCGTTCTGTGTGGTCCGCTGACAAACCGTGATGGGCTTGTGCGGCGGGTACGATTGGCACCGCCGACGTACAGTGACGGGCGAGAGGGCCAGTAGTGAAGAGCACGATAGTTACCGCGATGACCTGCATGTGGTTGGTATTGGCAGCGTGCAGTTCGGCAGTCGACGACGATGGCGTGGTCGAAAGCACGGGATCGTCGAGTGAATCCGATACCCCTGCCGGTACGCCCGACTCTGGAACCAATGCCTCTGATTCTGTGGAGCCGGTGCAGGAATACACGAGTCCGATCGAAGAATTTCTCGGGGTGGACTACGTGAATTTCGATGAAGAGGAAGCCCAATCACAATTTGAGGAACGGGCGCGCGAGGCCCAGGAGAAGACGGCGACGTGCATGCGCGAGTTGGGCTGGGAGTACGTCGCTGTCGACCGCACAGGCAATGTCTTCTTTGAGACGGACGGTAGTGACGGCCTCGAGTTCGGCAGCAATGAATGGGTGGCCAAGTACGGGCTGGGCATCACGACGCAGGCGTTTGGGCAATCCCAGGTTGGCCCAGACCTGATCGGGTACGACGACGCGGACACGGGAATGGCCGATCAGGAAGCCGGCGGATTCGTGGATCCGAACGACGCGTTCGTCAACGCACTTTCCGATGTCGATCGAGCGGCCTACTTCACCGATTTGCATGGCGAACAGCCAGATTTAGATGAGACGCTCACCGCCGAGGAACAAGAGGCATTCTGGAACGAATACGTGCCGACAGGTTGCCAAAACGCGGGATGGAACGATGGCCTCGGTGGCCCGGAGCAGGAGTTCTACGAGACCTTCGGAACGGAACTCGACGAGTTGTACGAGCGGGTGAGCGCGGATCCTCGGATCGTTTTCGAGCAGACCAAGGTCGTCGATTGTCTTGCCGCAGCCGGTCACTCGTTTTCCGCTGACGGGGACTTGTGGCAACAGTTCTACACGTTGTTCGAGGCGGACATGGAAGCGCTGTGGTCATCGGCTCAGGTGGCCTCCGACCCGTTTGGCGGGCTCGATCCGGCAACACTCACCGAGGACGAGATCAATGAGATTCTGAGCGCAACGGGGCCACGGCTCGGCGATGGACAGCTCGCAGAGTTGGAGGCAATGCAAACCGTTGAACGTGATCTGGCCGCTGACGTTCTCGAATGCGAACCAGCGTTCTTCTCCGGCGGCGCTCAAAGCGTCGTGTTCTTCGAAGTGCTCGCCGAGTACGAACAAAAGTTTTTGGACACGAACGCCGCTGCCCTCGTGGAGTTTGAAAAGACGAGCGACGGGTAGCGGTCCGAGCCAGAGAAAAGGAGAAACTGGCTGGTGTGGACCCCCCGGACCACACCAGCCAGTTCAATGTGTCAACCTGAAGGGGCCGACAGTACGTCCGTCGTTCCCCGTGTGTGACGGACGTAATATATATCGCCGGACCTTAGCCCGCCGATTCGAGCGCTCGCTTGGTCAGCACCTGGGCAAGGTGGGTTCGGTACACGGCGTCGGCGTTAATGTCATCTGTGGGGTCGGTGTTGTGCGCGGCGAGCGCCGCTGCGTCCTCGATGTTGGCCCCATTGGCCAGCGCATCTTCGGTTGCGGTGGCTCGAAGCGGCGTGGATCCCATGTTGACGAGGGCGATTCCCCTGCCTCCTCGCGCAACGGCAACGCCGACAATCGCCCAGTCTTGGGCTCGTCGGTTGAACTTTTGATAGTTCCAGCCTCCGGTATTGGCCGGTACCCGAATTTCGACGATCATTTCGTCGGGCTCGAGTGCAGATTCGAAGTAGCTCATGAAGAACTCGGTGGCCGCGATTTCTCGTTGCCCGTTTGGGCCTTGGGCGATGATTGAGCCGCCGAGTGCAAGCACTGCTGCGGGAAGGTCTGAGGCCGGGTCGGCGTGGGCGAGTGTGCCGCCGAGAGTGCCCCGATTCCGCACGGTTGGATCGCCCACGAAGGACGCGACATGCGCGAGTAGCGGGCAGGTCGCGGCAAGGACGGAACTGGTTTCGAGTTCGTAGTGCGTTGTCAGTGCGCCGATGGAGATGTGGTCGTTGCTCGGCGTGATGTAGGACAAGTCGCTGAGCCGGCCAACGTCGATGAGTTGGGTGGGCGTTGCGAGCCGATACTTCATCATCGGTATGAGCGAATGCCCGCCTGCGAGCAGCTTGGACTCATCGCCGAACTCGGTGAGCAGGGCAATGGCATGTTCGGCTGATTCAGCAACCGTGTAGTCGAATGCGGCCGGGATCACGGCTCGGCCCGACCGGTCGATGACGGTCCGGCTGCCACGCTCTGAACGGCCTTCACGATGTTGTGATAGCCGGTGCACCGGCACAGGTTGCCTTTGAGTCCTTCGCGAATTTGCTGTTCGGTCGGGTTCGGGTTCTCGTCGAGCAGCGAGGTCGACGCCATCACCATGCCCGGGGTGCAAAACCCGCATTGCAGCGCGTGGCATTGTTGGAATGCTTCCTGCATGGGATGCCAGTTCTGTTCGCCGGTGGATGCACCCTCGGCCTCAGCGACCGCAGCAAGACCCTCGATCGTGGTGAGGGATTGGCCGTCGGCTTGCACCGCAAGCACCGTGCATGATTTCACCGACTTGCCGTTCATGTGAATGGTGCACGCGCCGCACGACGAGCTGTCACAGCCAATATTCGTACCGGTCAGTCCAAGGGTGTCGCGAAGGTGATGCACCAACAGCGTCCGCGGTTCGACGTCTTTGGAATACGTCTTGCCGTTGACGGTGACTGTGACATCCATTCGCTCCTCCTTGATCGGTTCGTAGGCGTTGCGATGAGTCTTGCCTGAATCGGTCACCGGCGCCACTCGTCCACTGGGTTGGGATCCAGGTGTCGGCCCGACGTGTCGCCCTCGTGGAAATTTTGTCCGACGAGGCCCATACTCTTTTCATGAAAATTCTTGGCCAGGTCGTGCTTGTCGTGGTGGCCATTGTCGGGTTGTATGCGCTGCCGACTCCTGTGGTCGAGGAATGCCCGAAGGGTGTCGGATGGTCGTGCACCGAGCATCTCACCGCCGCTGAAGTTCCCGGTAGCGAGCTGTACAGGGACTCGGCCGTGCGTGACGCGATCGATGCCAATGCGCGCGGGGCGAGCAACGACGATTGGTCACTGGGGGAGAGCGTCGAGGTGTCATCCGATGGCGCATTGCTCGTTGGCTCAGCCGATTCGAATCGCATCTGGGAATATGACCTGTTGTCGAGTACCAAATGGACCCACAAGCTGCTGGCTACCGCCGCCGACGAGCGTTCGATGGCCGTCGTGTACCGCTCCGAAGACGTGTCGACGGCAGCGCCTCGGGTGATGGAGTCGGCACCGACTCGCGTGCAAATCGTCGATTTCACTGACGAGGAAGTGGTCTACGACGTGGAGCTGGGTACAACGATCTCCTGGATGGACTGGCTCGATGGCAATCGCCTCATCCTCGGCGGAGTCGACGGCGAGGTCACGATTCTTGCGGCCTCGTAGACGCGGTTTGGGCCCATACCGCTAGTGTTGCGGGAATGACGCGTCTTCTCGACCTACGACTTATGCGCCCGGCCTTCTGAGCATTCGCCAGAACCGCCGGGGTGTTGCCGTACGTTCGAAACAGTCACCACAGGAGAAGTAAGTCATCATGAGCAGTCGCTCAGCACAAAAGCCGTCCCAAATGCCGGCCAACAAGTATCAAGCATTTCCGGCCGTGGATCTTCCCGATCGCACGTGGCCGTCGAAGATCATCACCGAGGCGCCGCTGTGGTGCTCGGTCGACTTGCGAGACGGGAACCAAGCGCTCATCGAGCCAATGGATTCCGAGCGCAAGCACAAGATGTTCGATGTGCTTGTCGCTGCGGGCTTCAAGGAAATCGAAGTCGGGTTTCCGTCCGCGTCAGACACCGATTTTCAGTTTGTTCGCGAGATTATCGAGCACAACAAGATCCCCGACGATGTGACGATTCAGGTGCTGACCCAGTGCCGAGAAGAGTTGATCAAGCGCACGTTCGAGTCAATCGACGGCGCAAAGCAAGCGATCGTGCACATCTACAACTCCACGTCCACGCTGCAACGCAAGGTCGTGTTTGGGCTCGATGAAGATGGCATCGTCGACATTGCGCTGAAAGGCGCAGCGCTGTGCCGGTCTTTGGAAGCGAGCATCCCGAATACGAAGGTGCACTACGAATACAGCCCTGAGTCCTTCACCGGTACTGAATTGTCGTTCGCAAAGCGCATTTGCGACGAGGTGATCGAGGTGCTCGACCCGAGCGATAAGACCGTCATCATTAACCTTCCAGCGACGGTCGAGATGAGCACCGCGAACATCTACGGCGACATGATCGAGTGGATGCATCGCAACCTTGCCCGTCGTGACGAGATCGTGCTGAGCCTGCACCCGCACAACGATCGTGGCACCGGCGTGGCTGCAGCCGAATTCGGCGTCATGGCGGGCGCAGACCGGGTCGAAGGCACGCTCTTCGGCAACGGCGAACGCACCGGAAATGTCGACGTGATCAACGTGGCCATGAATCTGTTCAGTCAGGGTGTCGACCCCGAGCTCGATATTTCCGACATCAACGAGCTGCGCCGCACTGCCGAGTATTGCAACCAGCTGCCGGTTCATCCGCGTCATCCGTACGTTGGCGATCTCGTTTATACGGCGTTTAGCGGATCGCACCAGGATGCGATTAAAAAGGGATTCGACGCCATGTCGAAGAACGACTCGCCGCTGTTTGAGGTGCCGTACATCCCCATCGATCCCGAAGACGTTGGGCGCAGCTACGAAGACGTCATTCGCGTGAATAGCCAGTCCGGCAAGGGTGGGGTGGCGTACCTGCTCAAGACCGAGCACAACCTCGACTTGCCCCGACGAATGCAGATCGAATTCACTCGGGTAATTCAGGGCATCACCGATCGCACGGGCAAGGAGATGACCGCATCGAACATCTACGACGAGTTCGATGCCACTTACCTTGGTATCGATTCGCCGTTCGTCCTAAACGGATTCGAGTCCGCCCAAAATGCGCAGGGCGAGGACAAGACGTTGCTCACTGCTCGCCTCACCGACAACGGCGAGGCACGCGTTGTTCAGGGGTCCGGAAACGGGTCCTTGTCGGCGTTTGTTGCGGGCATGGAAGGGCTCACGGGCAGCGAATTGCGGGTACTCGACTACCACGAGCACTCCAAGGGTTCGGGTAGCGATGCGGTCGCCGTCACGTTTATCGAGATGCAAATCGACGGCGTGGACATCTGGGGGTGTGGTGTACACACCGACATCACCACCAGCTCGATGCGCGCGGTAGTGAGCGCAATCAACCGCGAGTCCTAGGTCGAGTTTGTCGTAGGTCTGGGTTAGACGACGAACGGCGACGCAACGGTGCTGACGCGTTCGGCTCCGTCATAGAGGTCGAGGCGTACCTGGTGGGTGCCTGGGCTGAGGTCGGTGACATCGAGGACCACCGGGACGGAGGCTTGTGCGGGTTGCACCGGCACCACGTCGACTAGCGAGTCATCGACGAATACCCGTAGTTCGGTTCCTTGCACCGCAACGACAACTCCGTCAACAACGTTGGTTCCGTTGTTGTACGAGAGGTGGACAAATGATCGGTCGCGAAACGGACTGGTCGTGGCTGGTGACGCTGTGGTGGTCGGTGCCACCGTTGTTGGGGCGGCTGTGGTAGTCGGCACCGTTGTTGGGGCGGCTGTGGTAGTCGGCACCGTTGTTGAGGCGGCGGTCGTCGTTGAAGTTGTCGTCGATGGCGCGGCCGTAGTCGGGGCGGCTGTTGTTGGCTCGACGGTTGTCGTCGAGGAATTGGCGATGGTGGCGTCGAGCGCGGTGGTCGTTGGTAAAGCATCGCCGTCGCGAATGTCGGCATTCGGGCCGATCTCTGCACCTCCGAGGGCGACTGCGGGCGGGAGGGGCGCGGTGCCCTGCGTGGAGGTAGCCGCAGCGGTTTCGTTCGTCGCGATCCGTGTTGGTTCAGGGGGCAAGTTGCCCGATAGCGAAGCGAGCAAGACGCCGGTCAACGCGGCTGCTGCCATAGCCATCTGTGAGCCAAACTTTGTGATCACTCCTCCGCCAACGGCCACGCCACCAACCGATGCCAAGCTGCCGCGCACGTGCGCCAGCTCCTCGTCGGGGTTTAGTAGGAACGTGTCCACCAGATCGGGGTCGAACTCCGTGCCAGCCTTGGAGGCGAGCTCTGCGCGTGCGTCTGCTATCGACTTGGGGCTCTTGTACGCCGTTCCCTGCGTCATGATGTCGAAGGCATCAGCGATCGCGACAATGCGCCCAAATAGCGGCGTTTCGGTGCCCGAGGTGCCGTTGGGATACCCCTGGCCGTCCCACCGTTCGTGATGAAAGCGCGCAGCATGGCCCAACGGCTCGCCGAATACGCCGCAAACGCTCCACAGCCGATACTTGGCATCGTCAGGGTGGCGCCGCAATACTCCCCGTTCCTGGGCATTGGGTGCCGTTGGGCTGCGTAAGAGCCAAGGGGGAACGTCGAGTTTGCCAATGTCGTGCAAAAGGGCAGACCAATTCAGCAGTTCGCGTTCTTCGCGGGTGAGGTCGAGGCCCTTGCCGATCATGGCCGAGTAGGAGCCAACCCGATTCGAGTGTTCTCGCGTTGGGTTGTCGTGGTGTTCGAGCTGATCGAGAAGGTCGAGCAACTCTTCGATAACGGGAGCGTCGAGCCCGAGTCGCGCCGCTTCCTCTCGAAGTCGCTGTGGATTGCGTTCGCGCAGCGACGACGAGAACAGTTCTTCAACAGCGTTGTCGAAGTTGTGGGCTCGCCGAAACAGCCGTGTGCGGCGAGTTGTTGTCCGCAGGAAGTCGCTGAGGGCAAAGCTCGTTGCAATGCCAAGTAGCAGGCTGAGGAAGAACCACAGCAACCATTTGCCGTTGCCGGTGTAGGGGGCCATTGCGGTGAAGACCCCGAAGGCGACGATGAAACCGACGATCGCCGGAATGGCAATTGACAGCAGAAGGATCCAGCGAGGAGTGCCGGCTCGGCGCTCCCGGTTCGACCGCCTGCGGTCGGGCGTGGCGCTGCGCGACGCCACAGTTGTTTCTGGGCGCGACGAATCGTGAGAACGCGTCGATGAATTTTGGGGATTAGAAAGGTTGTCAGCCCGACTCATTGAACCTCCGAGCAGATATCGACTCCCATCGGTGTAAAGCCTGGGTATCTAAGTGGGTCAATTGGGTTTTTTCGCGGACTACACGTACACTCGATGGCTGGCCCAGCACCGCTTGGCCCCTGGTTTGCTGCACGAACTGCAGCTTTTGCCACAAACCGTGGCACCTTGATGAAGACAGTGGGGCCAATTCGGTCCACAGAGGTGAAAGTTTCCCGATGCCAACTATTAATCAACTGGTCCGCAAGGGCCGTGAATCCAAGCGTCGCAAGGAAACTACGCCTGCGCTTAAGGGCGCTCCGCAGCGACGCGGCGTGTGTACACGTGTGTACACCACCACGCCAAAGAAGCCGAACTCTGCTCTCCGCAAGGTTTGTCGTGTCCGTTTGACTTCAGGCATTGAAGTCACCGCATACATCCCTGGTGAAGGCCACAACCTCCAAGAGCACAGCATCGTGTTGGTTCGCGGCGGTCGTGTAAAGGACCTTCCCGGTGTTCGCTACAAGGTTATTCGCGGCACGCTCGACACCTCTGGTGTTCGTGACCGTAAGCAAGCTCGTTCCCGTTACGGCGCAAAGAAGGGCTGAGAAACATGCGTAAAAATGCAGCTCCACGTCGCGAGCTCTCCCCAGATCCCGTATATGACTCCGTGCTCGTCACGCAGTTCGTCAACAAAGTTCTCCAGCGCGGTAAGCGCGCTACCGCCGAGCGCATCATGTACGAAGCACTCGAAACGGTTGGCGAGAAGACCGGCGGCGAACCCCTGGCCGTGCTCAAGCGTGCAGTCGACAACGTGCGTCCTCAGCTCGAGGTTCGCAGCCGTCGTGTCGGTGGCGCAACATACCAGGTGCCCGTCGAGGTTCGTCCTCGTCGTGCAAACACCCTCGCCATTCGGTGGTTGGTAAACAACGCACGCAAGCGTCGTGAGCGCTCGATGGCGCAACGTCTAGCAAACGAATTGCTCGACGCATCGAACGCCGTTGGCGCATCGGTCAAGCAGCGCGAGGATCTACAAAAGATGGCCGAATCGAACAAGGCATTCGCTCATTACCGCTGGTAGTGATCTCCGGCCTTGTGCATCGCTGTGACCGATTGCCACCAATTTGGCAGCCGGTCAGCACTAGACTTTTCCACGGACCGGGCGTTGATCGCTCGGTCGTGGTGTGTTTCAGCTCATAGCGCTGGCACTAACCCGTAACGCAGTACACCCACATCACAACATTTCACAACTGAGGAACGAGACCATGGCCAAGAGAGTGCCACTCGAAAAGACCCGCAATATCGGCATCATGGCCCATATCGACGCGGGCAAAACCACCACCACCGAACGCATCTTGTACTACACCGGTGTGAACTACAAGATCGGTGAAGTTCATGATGGTGGCGCCACCATGGACTGGATGGAGCAGGAGCAGGAGCGTGGCATCACGATCACCTCAGCTGCTACCGCTTGCATGTGGAACGATCACAAGATCAACATCATCGACACCCCCGGCCACGTCGACTTCACGGTCGAGGTTGAGCGCTCGCTTCGCGTTCTCGACGGTGCTGTTGCGGTATTCGACGGTGTTGCTGGCGTAGAGCCACAGACCGAGACCGTGTGGCGTCAGGCCAACAAGTACAACGTGCCTCGCATGTGCTTCATCAACAAGATGGACCGCACAGGCGCAGACTTCTACTTCTGCCTCAAGACCATCAAGGAGCGTCTCACCGAAGACGTTGCCGTTCTTCAGCTTCCAATCGGCAGCGAGAGCGCTTACGCCGGCATGATCGACCTCGTCAAGATGAAGGCCCTCGTTTGGCCATCGAACGTTGATGAGAAGGATCTCGGTGCAACGTATGGCGAAGAAGACATCCCCGAGGACATGGTCGAGCTGGCCGAGCAGTACCGCTCCGAGCTCATGGACGTCCTTTCTCTCATCGACGAAGACCTGATGGAGCGCTACCTCGGCGACGAAGAGATCACGGTTGATGAGCTCAAGGTCGTCATCCGTCGGGGAACGCTCGATGGTTCCATCGTTCCGGTCCTCAACGGCACCGCATTCAAGAACAAGGGTGTTCAGCCTCTGCTCGATGCGGTCATCGACTACATGCCCGCACCCGTCGACCTTCCTCCAGTCGAGGGAACGCACCCACGCACCGGCGAGCCTGAAACTCGCGAGGTAAGCGACAAGGCGCCGTTCTCGGCTCTCGCATTCAAGATCATGACCGACCCGTTCGTCGGCAAGCTCACCTACTTCCGTGTGTACTCGGGCAGCCTCGAAAAGGGCGGAACCGTCCTGAACAGCCGCACCGAGAACAAGGAGCGCATCGGTCGTCTCCTCGAGATGCACGCCAACAACCAGCAAGACCGCGACATCGTCCAAACCGGCGACATCGCAGCCGGCATTGGTTTCAAGGGCACCCGTACCGGCGATTCACTCTCCGATCCGTCGCACCCAATCGTGCTCGAAGAGCTCACCTTCCCAGAGCCAGTGATCCATGTTGCCGTGGAGCCAAAGGACAAGGAAGCCCAGGACAAGCTCGGCAAGGCGCTTATGGCCCTTGGTGAAGAGGACCCGACCTTCCGTGTCGAGACCGACGAGCAGACCGGTCAGACGATCATTTCGGGAATGGGCGAGCTTCACCTCGAGATCCTCGTGGATCGTATGAAGCGCGAGTTCAAGGTTGACGCAACCGTTGGTAAGCCCCAGGTTGCCTACCGCGAGACGATCACCAAGACGCTCGAGAACTACAAGTACACCCACAAGAAGCAGTCGGGTGGTTCTGGTCAGTACGCAGAGATCAGCTGCTCGCTCGCTCCAAGTGGCCCTGGCGGCGGCTACTCCTTCGACGACAACATCACCGGTGGACGTATTCCCAAGGAATACATTAAGCCCGTCGATGACGGCATCCAGCAAGCATTGACGAACGGCCCGCTCGCAGGCTTCCCTGTAGTGGACGTCAAGGTCGTGCTCGAAGATGGCAAGACGCACGATGTTGACTCGTCGGAAATGGCTTTCAAGATCGCAGGCAACGCGTGGTTCCGTGAAGCGGCACGCACTGCAGGCCCGGTTCTCCTCGAGCCGGTAATGGACGTTGAGGTTGTCACCCCGGACGATTATCTCGGCGATGTGGTTGGCGACGTGAACTCACGTCGTGGCCAGGTGCAAGGAACCGAACAGCGAGGGAACAACCAGGTCATCAACGCCCTGGTTCCGTTGTCCGAGATGTTTGGATACAGTACCGACTTGCGTTCGCGCACTCAGGGGCGTGCAACGTACACCATGCAATTCCACTCCTATCAGCAGGCACCTTCGTCTGTTCAGGAAGAGATCGTCGCTCGCGTTCGGGGCGAGTAAAGAACGAGCGGCTTGCCGCTTTCTAGATCTGCAAAACAAAACAAATCAGTCAAGAAGAGAAAGAAACCTAAAGGAAACCAGTCATGGCCAAAGAGACCTTTGAGCGCACAAAGCCCCACGTAAACGTGGGCACCATGGGACATATCGACCATGGAAAGACCACGCTCACCGCAGCGATCACCAAGGTCCTCGGCGACAACGTCGAAGGCTCCGCGGCAACCGCTTTCGAAGACATCGATAAGGCGCCAGAAGAGCGCGAGCGCGGCATTACGATCAACGTGTCACACGTGGAGTACGAGACGGAATCCCGTCACTACGCACACGTCGACATGCCTGGTCACGCCGATTACATCAAGAACATGATCACCGGTGCTGCTCAGGTTGACGGCGCAATCCTCGTGGTTGCCGCAACCGACGGCCCAATGAGCCAGACCCGTGAGCACCTTTTGCTCGCTCGTCAGGTTGGTGTTCCAAAGATCGTTGTTGCCTTGAACAAGGTTGACATGGTTGACGACGAAGAGCTCATCGAGCTCGTCGAGATGGAGGTGCGCGAGCTCCTCGACAAGTACGAGTTCCCAGGCGACGACACCCCAGTCGTCCAGGTTTCTGCACTCAAGGCACTTGAGGGCGACGCTGACGCTGCTGCTCAGGTTCTTGAGCTCATGGCACAGGTTGATGAGTTCATCCCACTTCCTGACCGTGACGTGGACAAGCCATTCCTCATGCCTATCGAGGATGTGTTCTCGATCACCGGTCGTGGCACCGTTGTAACCGGCGCTATCGAGCAGGGCGTTGTCAAGACCGGCGACTCCATCGAGATCGTTGGCCTCAAGGAAACCCAGACCACCACCTGCACCGGTGTTGAGATGTTCCGCAAGCTCCTCGACCGCGGTGAAGCCGGCGAGAACATCGGCGCGTTGCTCCGTGGTATCGACAAGGAGCAGGTACAGCGTGGACAGGTGCTTGCAGCTCCTGGCTCGATCACCCCTCATACCGACTTCGAAGCAGAGGTTTACGTGCTTTCGAAGGAAGAGGGTGGCCGTCACAAGCCATTCTTCTCGAACTACCGCCCGCAGTTCTACTTCCGTACCACGGACGTCACCGGAACGATCAACCTTCCAGAAGGCACCGAAATGTGCCTCCCAGGTGATAACACCAAGATGACTGTTGAACTCATTGCTCCAATCGCAATGGAAGAGGGTCTTCGTTTCGCTATCCGTGAGGGTGGCCGTACCGTTGGCGCTGGCGCCGTAACGAAGATCACGAAGTAAGACTCATGGCTGCAGCATCACAGAAGATTCGTATCCGCCTCAAGGCCTACGACCACACCCAGATCGATCAAGCAACTAAGCAGATCGTCGAGACCGTGCGTCGTACTCAGGCAGAGGTTCGTGTCCTATTCCATTGCCTACCGAGAAGCACCGTTACACGGTGATTCGTGGACCGTTCAAGGACAAGGACTCGCGCGAGCACTTCGAGATGCGTATCCACAAGCGTCTTCTCGACATCGTCGAGCCATCGCCAAAGACGGTCGATTCGCTTCAGCGTCTCGACTTGGCGGCTGGCGTAGACATCGAGATCAAGATTCAATAACGGCATTGCCGGCCCGAAACGGCCGGAACCTTGCTGAAAAGAACTTCGTACAGAAGCCCGGGGCTACGGCTCCGGGCTTCTTGCGTTGTGCGGGTCGGGTATCGGGTATCGTTTGCGGGTGCGAGCTCGTATTGTGATGATGATGGCTTCAGCCCTGGCGATCCTTGGATCCGCGTGCGGCTCTGCGACCGTGACGGAGACTATTGTCGCCGAAGCCGCCTCCGAGGCAACAGCGGAGGTCGCTGTTCCTCAAGGAGACGCTTCGATGACTGGCCGTGAGCGTCTCGCAGCGAATCAGGCCAATGGACAGCCCTACGTTCTGTGGTTCTGGGGTGCGAATTGAAGCAACTGCGTACAAGAATCCTCTGCGGTCGCATGGGCAACGAGGCAAGACACCGGAGTCGAGATCATCGGTGTGCCAAACAGCAACGACGGCACTGACGACGATCGGCTGCGGTTCATGGAGGCCATGAGTACCCCGATTGCTCATGTGCTCGAAGACCCCGATGAGCTCTGGACCCTGCACTCCATAACGGGCAACCCAGCAGCGGTCTTCGTGGCTGCCGATGGGAGCGAGTGAGGTCCACGTCGGTTCTCTCGGTCCGCAGCGGCTTGTGGAACGACTAGACGAGTTGGCAACTGCCGGTTGAGGACTAGCTAGGACCGTTGTCGTTCCGGTTCTCGCTGTCGCTGGGTGCAGCAAAGAGTTCATCGTCAACGAGGTTGTCGCCATCGAGGTCATGTCGGGGCAACGTTGCTGCCACCACCGATGACGAGATGGGGGAGTGCGGCCCAAGCCGGGTCAGGGGGCCTTCTTCGATCGCGTACCGTTCTCCAGTTGCCGAGATGATGCCCTGTGCGGTTGCTGCAGCTGGAAGCGCGAGCAGTGCCCCAACGGGGCCGAGCACCGCGGCGCCTGCGAGCACCGACCCAAAGGAGACTGCGGGGTGGATCTTGAGCGTTCGCGAATCGATGCGGGGCGCGAGTAAGTAGTTCTCGATCTGTTGGTAGCCAATCATGAAGATCAACGCCCACAGGGCCTTGGTCGGCGACTCGAGAAGCGTGAGTATCAGTGGCAGCGACCCTGCGATGTACACGCCGACGACGGGCACAAATTGGCTGACAACCCCCACCCAGCCAGCAAGGGCCAGGGGGAACGGCACACCAATGATCGCGAAAGCGATCCAGGTGGCGAGTGAGCTCACCAGCGCAAGCACGGTGCGCGACAAGATATAGCCACCGGTCTTTTGAATTGCCAAATCCCACACGCCCAGGATGCGGCGCTGCCGGTCCGGCTTCAGTCGGGAGCAGATGGTTCGCCGCAACCGCGGCCCATCGGCGGTGAGGTAGAACGTAAACAGCGCAACGGTGAAGATGTCGAAGATCAAGCCAACGACGGTTGCCCGAGGCCAACCACATTGTTCGCGAGCCCGGTGAGCTGCTGGCCAAGGCCATCGTCGGAGAGGAATCGGGTTCGGACCTCGTCGAGGTCAACACTTTCGTCGAGGTTGCGCTGCAACCACCCCTCCGCGTTGTCGATGATGGCGGGGGCGTCGCCTACAAATGCGGTGGTCTGCTCAGCGAGGACCCTGCCAACGATCCAGCCGAACGCAAGGAGCCCGGTCAGCGCGACCAAGAACATGATGAGTGTTCCAGGTCCACGCCGGACCCCGGACCGCTCGAGAAAGTTCACGGCGGGTTCGAGGGCGAAGGAGAAGAACAGCGATATCAGAATCGTGACGAGAAACCCAGACAAGCTTTCGAAGAGGCGTTGCAGGACCCAGATGGCAACGAGCCCGAGCCAAAAGAACACGATTGCTCGCAGGACCCACGAAGGTATCGGCGTCGCGGACGTGTCCGATTGGTCTACCTGTGGCTGATCTCCCATTCGCCAAACACTAGTCAGCGGTGTGGACGGTGGGCTGGAGGGTCAGCGGTCACCGAGAGTAGTTCACCTGGAGTGCGACGATTGCCACTAAGTGTGACAGGATTGATGGTCGAGACGCGATTCGGATGGCAATGATGCGGTTAGGTTTTGGCACACGTAAAGGGCTGTTGCGAGCGACGAGCGAGATACGTCGTTCCGTCACGATCGTCGTTGGTCTGATGCTCTTGTTCGCCGGGTTGTCAATGCAGATGATGACTGTTGAGGCCGCTGACCCGCCCAGCGACTTTGCCGACCTCGTTATCGCCGATGAGATCTTCTCGCCAGTCTCGCTCGGCATGGCCCCCGATGGTCGGTTGATCATCCTCACCGATGCTGGCATTGCGCACATGGTAAAGAACGATCAGCTGCTCAACACTCCCGTGTTCGACATTCGTAGCCGGGTCGATGATGATGGCGACCGCGGCCTGCAGAGCATGGCCTTCGACAACAACTTCGCAGCCAACGGCTACATCTACGTGGTGTATACATTCGACACAAATGGTGTCGACGACGGAGTGGGCCGAAACCGGTTGGTTCGGTTCACAATGAACGGCGACGTGGCGACCAACGAAACGTTGCTGTTCGCCAGCTTCCCAGATGCCGACGTTGCCCTGCATTATGGCGGCGCCGTCGAGATGGGAGCGGACGGCAAGTTGTACACGACCGTTGGCGACTATCTGATTGGGGCGAATGGTCAGAACCGTTCGAACATCAAGGGCACGGTGCTCCGTCTGAATTCTGACGGATCGATCCCGACCGACAACCCCTTCTACGACGAGCTGACCGGCGACAGTCGTGCGATCTACGCCTACGGCGTTCGTAACCCGTGGCAGACGGCGAAGAACCCGGTGACCAACCAGATCTTCTTTAGCGACGTGGGTTCGAACGACTACGAGGAACTGAACGTTCTGCAAGAGGGAGCGAACTACGGATGGTTTGAGGCCGAGGGGCCAAAGGACCCGAACGATCCGGCGCAAGCCAGCTTCGTCGATCCGCTCTGGGCGTACCGTCACGTCGACAACTTCCCGGGCGCGCCGCTCGCCGGCTGCGCCATCATCGGCGGTTCGTTCTACGAGACGCCGAACGCGACGTTCCCCGCTCAGTATCACGGCCAGTACTTCACCGGCGACTACTGCCTGGGCCGGATCAACACGGTGGACCCGACCACGGGCCAGGCCACGTTCTTCATGGACGGCTTCGACTTCGGTCTCGTCGACATGGCGGTGAGCCCGACGAACGGCGACCTGTATTACATCGACCAGACCTTCAACGGCGACGATCAGTTCCCGCGTGGTGGTGTTGGAAAGATCACGTACATCGGAGAGCAGACGGACATCACGATCACAACCGCCCCATCCGACGTATCGATTGCGGTCGGTGGCGACGCGTCGTTTTTCGTCGGCGTCTCTGCTCCTGGCGATGTCACGTACCAGTGGCTTCGCGGGGGAGTGCCGATCCCAGGGGAGAACGGTCCACGGCTCACGCTGAGCAACGTGACGGCCGCCGACAACTTCGCTCGGTTCAAGGTTGAGATCAGCAGCGGTCAGCAGACGATTCGAAGCGAGTCTGCGGTGCTGCGAATCACGAATAACACGGTGCCTGTGCCGACGATCTCGTTCGGAGGAGCCGACGGCGGATACCGGGCGGGGCAGACGATCACGTTCAGCGGATCGGCCACCGACAACGAGGATGGCACGATCCCATCGGGTGATCTTCGTTGGGAGATTCGCTTGAATCACGACGACCACGACCACTCGCTGGTGAACAGCGTGATCGGAGCGAATGGTTCGTTCGAGGTTCCGCCAGAGATCGAGACGTCGACCAACGTGTGGGTCACCCTCTACCTCACTGCGACAGATTCTGACGGTACGTCGACAACGGTTACCCAGCGCATCGATCCGCGGATCGTAACGATCACGCTCGACAGCAACCCAGACGGCTTGCAACTGACACTCGATGCCGACGGCCAAACCGCTCCCTTCACGTTCGACAGCGTGTCGGGGGTTGTTCGGGAGATCTCCGCACCCGCTCAACAGAACCTTGGCGGAACGACGTACACCTTTGCATCGTGGTCGGATGGGCTCGGCCGCAACGCGGTGCGGACCACGCCCAACAACGACAACACGTGGACCGCCACCTATGACGACGGTGGCGGCGGCGACACGTGCGCTGCTACCGATGTTGCCGGTGGGGTTCGCATCGATTGGACGAACAAGGCAGGCAACGAGGTCATTCGCAACGACGCTGGCTGGGTAACTACCCCGGCTGCGGGAACTCTGAGCTACACCTCCAATGGCGGTTCTGTCGACGATGGCTGGCTCGTGCGCCGTAGCGGCGCAGACGAGGTGTGCACCGTGGAGGGCGAGCCGCCTCCAGCCGGCGATTGCGTCGTGACCGTCGTAGCAGGTGGCGCAAAGATCGATTGGGAACCCGTTACCGGCGAGAACCGCTATGGGGTTCGGCGCAACGGCAGCTGGATTGCGATGGTTCAGGGATCGACGGAGTACACCGATACCGCTGGTTCGGTAAACGACACCTACGTCATCCGTTATGACCTCGACGACGGGAACGGCAAGCGGTGGATCCCCTGCGAGGGTGGCGTGACCCCGCCACCCGACGATGTGTGTTTCGCGTCGCCGCGAAACGGTGGTGTGCGCGTCACGTGGCAGGACAAGGACGGCACCGAAGTTGTCCGCAGCGACGATGGTTGGGCGGACACTCCGGCGGTCGGAACGCTGACCTACGACGATCCCAACGGTTCGGTTGCTGACGGCTGGCTGATTCGCCGTACTCGCGGTGGCGCCGACGAGGTTTGCCAGATCGTGAACTAGCCCATTGGGTCGATGTCGGCGGAGCGGTCGAGCGCCTCGGCGACGCCGTCGTCATCCACGTGGGCAACGTGATACCGGGCGAGCGCAGCGACCTCTGGCGCAGCGTTCCCCATGGCGACCGGGTGGCCAACTGCTTCGATCGCCGGGAGGTCGTTGAGGCCGTCGCCGATCATCATGACCTGGTCGATTGTGAGGCCGAGCTCGATGCAGATCGCCTCGACACCGGTGGCCTTGGTGATGCCGGTCTGGGTCACTGAGACGAACGCTGTGCCTGGCATGATCGGCGAGGTCGCCGATGTAACCGACAGTTCAAGCCCAGTCACTGCGTCGATGACGGCATCGATCTCAGATTCGGTAACCACGAACTGGGCCCGAACGATCAGGTCATTGGCGTTGGCAAAGTCCGCGAGCGAGCTGGCCACGAATGGCACACCCATCAAGGCAGCGTGATCGACGGAGGCTGTCGTGGTGTCCTCCACGGCGTACTCGGATGCCGAGTACAGCTCAAGCACCCAACCGTTCGCACGGGCAATGTCCGTTGCTCCCGCTACTTGGGTTGGGGCGAGTCCGTAGCCGCGAGATTCGCCGGTGCCGGTGTGCACGGTGGCACCGCCGGCATGGAAGACATGCCACCCAGATGGGTCGAGTCGCTGGGCGATGTCCCACGACGTGGCAAAGGCGCCGCGAGCCGTTGACAGCGCAAGGTGCTGGCCGCGTGCCAGAGCACGATCGACGGCGTCCCAGACACCTGGCGATACCGCCCCTGAAGCGTTTACGAGGGTGCCATCAACATCAATACAGATAAGGGGAATCACCGGGTTAGGGTACCGATCTTTGCTAGACATCAGGGGAGCTGCGAAGCGTTCTCAAGTCCTCGGGGAGATGGCAAAAGGTGACAGTCGAACTGCCTGGTCTGGACGAAACCATTTCGTTCGTTGTCGAAGGAGGCGCGTGTTCTGGGCCGCAATCGATGCGCCAAATCGTCGAATCGATTGCGGCGGGTCAACGTTCGCAAACGGACTTGGTGTGGTGGCCGGGGCAAAACGAATGGATTCCCTTTGGCACCCATCCTGGGCTGGTGGGTTTGCTAGCGACGTGTCGTCAAGGTCTTGATCGTCGAACCCAGCAATCGCCACCGGTGATCGATCTCGAAGATCGAGCCGCTCATGCTCGGCGCCCCCTTGTCACGCACGCATCGATGCCTAGTCAGGCCACAACCTCACTGGCAAGTATGGGCCTGCGGGTCAAGGCCCTAGCCGCGGCGAATCAACGGTCTGTGGCCCAAGGGGCCAGAGTGGCGCCGCGGTCTCTGGCGCGCACTCATGCACGAGCAGACCGGTGTACCACAGCTCAATCGGTTGAGCGTTTGTCGGTGGGCCCGAATCATGCCGCTGGCCCTGCCCCCCTCGTTGCACACGCCCAATCCGCTGCACACGCGGCTTCATCTTGGCCGCCAGCGCGTGCCGCCGAGAACCCAAGGTTTGTTGAACTCGTCCGATCTTCGATCGAGCATCAACGCGCTTTGGACAGCGTCGAGAACGTCGGGAACCACCTGCTGGCTGCGGGAGTGGAGGCACTGCAAGCGGTTGGGTACGTTGCCGACGCTGGCGATGTCATCGCCGGACCAGAACGTCGGGCACGACTCACACACCCAGCCGACTCGAGACGAGCCGAATTTGCCCTGTCGCCGCTAGAGACCCGTGCCAGCGCAGGCGGGGAGTATCTTCGGCTGGACGTGAGCTGGGGGCGGCAGCCACCGGGGGGAACGGACCAACCAGTGACAGCTCTCGAAAAGCACGTTGCGGCGCACCGGTGCAGCGACGGAACGGTGAGTTTCGAGGCCGACCTCGACTCTCTGCGCATTTCTGCACAGGTGAGCTTGATCGTGGATACCGGGGGCTATCTCGCCGCTTCACCCATCGAGTCGGCCAACGATTTCGGCGAGGACATTGTCACGATCTGTTCCACATTGGAACAGGCGTGGAACGCCCGCTACCGCTAGCGGGGCTACTAAGCGCGGTGCTACCAGCTAGCCGCACTCGCTAGCTGATGCATCAAGACCTTTTGGGGCCCCGGAGCAGCAAACAGGTACCCCTGGCCACTGTCCACATGAAGCGCCCGCAGTGCTGCTAGCTGTTCAGGAGTTTCGATGCCTTCGACGGTCGTGGATTTGCCGAGCGCTTGTGCCATCGCCACCGCTGCGCGCAGTACGGGAGCCCCACTGCCATCGTGTTGTAGCCCATCGAGGAACACTCGATCGATCTTGACGATGTTCATCGGTAGCTGCTGGACGTAAGCGAGCGAGGAATACCCGGTTCCAAAGTCGTCGATCGCGAGCTGCACGCCTTGCTCACGCAACGCATGCAGCCGTTTGACGACGTCTTCGTTGGCAAGAACCGATTCGGTGAGCTCGATGATGAGGTGTTCGGGTTCGAGATCGCTGTTAGCGAGTGCCGTCATGACGACGTGAACGATGTCTTCCCGGGCGAGCTGTGTTGCGCTGAGATTGACGGCGACGCAAAAGCCCGGGCGGAGCTTTGTAATCGCTGTTGCTTCACGAAATGCCTGCTCGAGAATCCAGTCGCTGAGTTCGTTGATGATGCCCGAGCGTTCCGCCGTTGCTATGAACGAGTCGGGCCCGATGAGGCCAAGCGTTGGGTGGTTCCAACGCGCAAGAACCTCAGCCCCGAAAATTTCGCCTGTGGCAAGATCCACTTTCGGCTGCCAGAACACGGCGAACTCGCCGCGGTCGAGCCCCTGGCGAAGCTGAATTTCTCGGCCCAGGCGCCCGCTCGCTCCTGCGTCGAGAATACGGTTGTGCACGGCTGTCGAGCCTCGTCCGTCCAGTTTTGCTCGCACGACGGCCGCGTGCCCTTCGTCAATGAGCTGCAATGGTGGTGTGCCGCGTCGTCCGAGCGTGATGCCGATAGATACCGTGGTCGATAGCTCGGTCTTCGCAACTCTGATCGGATCGCGAATGCCGTCGCGGATCCGTTCGGCTACAGCTTGAGCGTCGGCGAGACTTTGCACGTCTTCGAGTACGACGATGAACTCGTCGCCTCCGAAGCGCACGACCGTGTCGGTGCCGAGCAGTTGCGATTTGATCCGCTCGGCGGTGACGGCAATGACGGTGTCTCCTGCTGTGTGTCCAAGCGAGTCGTTAATGAGCGTGAGGTCGTCGATATCGACAAAGAGCAAGCCAACGGTTGCCCGGTCTGCAGTGCTCGTGGAGAGAATCGTGCGCAGCCGATCTTGGAGTCCTTCGCGGTTTTCGAGCCCGGTGAGCGGGTCGTGACGGATGCGCTCCAAAAATTCGACGATCTGTTGATCCCTGCGAATTGCGAGAGCGGCCAGATCAGCGACGGTATCGAACACGTCGAGTTCTTGCTCCGAGAGCAATCGCGGGCTTTGGAGGTAGACGGCCAGGGCGCCGGACACGACATTGTGTCGACCCCGAAGTGCGGTGGAGCGGGCGCCGAGTAGGCCGTGCTCGACAAACGTTGCGTGGTGCTCACGATAGAAGCTGCTGACAGCAATGTCTGACACGACCACATCGCTTTGGCGTGTGAGCGCCGCAGCCCACACCCCGAACCATTCGCTGCGCTTTGCCCGGTGGATCAGCGGGTTGATTGCGGCGGGAAGGTTCGAGGCCTGTACGCGCACGACATTGCCCTCGTTCCGGCGAACGATCACCGCAGAGCCGTCGTGGATGCCGCTTGAAAGTGCCTCGACGAGGTCGTCTAGCACAAGCTGCAAAACACGCCCCTCGGCAATGTCTGTAGCGATAGATGCGCGCAGATGAAGGAGCCAGTCGGCGCCGTGGGGACCCGGTTCGGCGACAAGATCCAGTGCGGTGTTGCTCACGCTGTGTTCATCGGCACATTTTGATCCGATACTAAGCACGCCGACCGGTCGGCAACAGCGTTTGTAGCTGCTACGGTTTTGGGCCACGCCCGGGTAGCTCAGTTGGTAGAGCAATTCACTCGTAATGAATAGGTCAGCAGTTCGATTCTGCTCTCGGGCTCAATTACACGTCGACACTTCCGGCAGGCATTGGGCTGTGCTGTAGCCAGGCGGAAGCGCTAGCAGAGCCCTCGTCGAGCGGATCACCGATTGGGCGGGTCAACCACGAAGGTGGGGTGGCTACGCCGAAAGCGAGTCCACGTGTCGGCCGGTCGTTGTCATGGCCCGGGCGAGTGTCGCTGGGCCGAGTGTCAGTGTCGTGAGGTACAGTCATGGCTATGGACAAAATCTGGTCAGCCGACGAACTGATGGCAATGTCCCCAGCTGAGCGCCAAGCCTTGTTTGAAGCCAACAGCTCCACTGACCTCGATGATGTACCCGAGCACATGCTTGCGCTGGCGAGACAGGACATTAGAGCGCACGTCTCTCGCATGGAAGTCTCGGCAACTGCTGAGTGACTGATCGCAGGCCGATTCGGGTCGATCCTGCGTTCTTCGAACTGCTTGATGTTCAGCTAGGCGCAGAACGGGGGCCAAATGGCGAGCCATCGGCGGGTGACTTTCTGCTCGTGGATCTACCCCTAATTGCCGAAGTCTTCGCCTCTAGATTCGATCCTCTTGCGAGAAACGTCACAGCCGCCTCGGCAAACACCGTGCGCTCCGACATAAACGCGATTTCAGGATCAACATTTGACATTGCCTCTATGTACTGGAACTTGAGCGCCACGTGGACCGGTGGCGCTTGCAGCACGGCGACATCGAACACAATCACGGTCGTTGACTCTCAGCTGGGGTCAAACGGCACGCTCGCCAATACCAACTACTGCTTCGGGACCAGTAGCAACAATATCTTTCGAACAGCTGTCCGAGTGGATCCGCGAGCCTGGGACCCCGGCGGCGCGGTGCCAAGCAATCGGATCGACTTTCATGGAGTCCTGATGCACGAAGTCATCCACTCCTCTGGGTGGGGATTCAAATGGAGAGCAGATCATTTCGTCGGCTCATCAATGTGCCCTTCAAACGCTGTACTAAGACAATCGATGTGCTCCGGGTACTCTCCGGGTCATGTTTGGAAGCGATCTATGGAGAGCCATGACAAGCACACGATTGCTGGCGCCTACTAGAGCGCTCGCCTGGCTTCTCGTCGCCACGGCCTTGTCGACGTGTGGGTCCTCGGTCACTGTCACATCATCGGAGACTCCACAACCCGACGAAACCAAAACATATTTCACAGGACCGGGCGGCATTCAGTGCGCTGAGGACGCTGTCAGCTCCGGTCCGCCTGATGGACCAGCTGCCGGCGACACGATACAAGCTGCGCTCGAGTCCTTCGAAGCCAGCAGCCTCCTGTTCAAGAATTTTCCGGAGTACGACCAAGCAGAGTCCGAAGTCGAAATTGAGTCGGATGCGTACACGCTTGTGGTATATCGACGGATCGACAATTCAGTACTACTTAGCCTCGAGCTAGAGCGCTTGAGCGACACGTGGCGCGTCCGTCAGTTCACAACCTGCCACTGAAAGCCCGAATTCGTTTCGGTCCCTAGCTAAATTCGCAGATTGGTGCGATGAAGCCAAGAGCGCGGGTGACCTACTTTCATCTCCTGAATTCTTCTAAGAATTCAGTGCTCAGTTTGCAGGTGATGTGTAGCGCACGGAACTTCTGGCGGGCCAGTCACTAATCTTGCGGCAGAAAGATCGTGTCGGGGCAGCCGTAGCAAACGCGATATTCCGGCAACTTGGTGTTTCGTTCTGATGACGAAGCCTGTGTTCTCAACGATCTGGACAAGTCCAGCCGCGTCGATCCTTGCACGAATTCAGGCTCAGGCCTTGATCGCTTTTCGCTGCAAACAAACGACATATCAATGGTTCAAGAGCTGAGTTGCCGATATCGCACAGATGCTACGGTCACCCCTCGATGGCTCCCATGTCCTGGGTGCCTATCCGACGCCCATTTTTTCAACTGCCGATAAAGGGTGGCGTCCCAGGTTTGGTGTAACTCGGGCCTGGGCGTTGGTTCCTGTGGTGGATTCTATGCGGCGGTGATGGTGTTGGTGGGCTGGTTGTTGTCGGGGTGTGTTGTGGTGGGTTCGGGTCGGTGGAGTTGGTGTCGTATGTCGGCGAGGTGCCGGCTGATCGCTGGGGTGTAGCGAAGTCCTCGCCAACCGTTCGAGGCACGGTCGAGCACAGCCCACACGAGGCTGAGGCACGATGCTTCGCCGGGCATCCGGCCGATCACGTTGACGCGTCGTCGGGTCTCGCCGAAGGTTCGTTCGATCAGGTTGGTGTGACGGATCCGTTTCCAGTGTTCGGGCGGGAACCGCAGGTACGCGGTGAGCGCGTGACGATCGTCTTCGAGACAGGCAACTGCTGCCGGGAAGTGACGGCGGTGTTTGTCAGCGAAGACGTCGATGCGACGTTGTGCTTGGTTGACTGCTGCTTGTCCGGGGTCGGCGTCGATGTTGTCGAAGACGGCCCAGAACTCGGCCTTGATCGCTGTTTGTTGGGGTGTAGGGATTTTGGCGAGGACGTTCCGGGCTTTGTGGATCAAACATCGTTGCCGGAGTGTTCCGGGCAGCGAGGTTTCGACGGCGTTGATCAGGCCCTTTGCTCCGTCGGTGATCGTGAGCAACGGGACGTCAAGGCCGCGGCCGGTGCCCGGTCAAGAAATCGGCCCAGGCGTCGGTGGACTCGGCTGCAGCTGGCTCAACCGCGACCAACACGGCTTGGCCAACAGTGGTGATGCCGTAGGCGACCATGATTGGTTCGGCACGCGTCCCGTCATGCATCTTGAAATGCGAGCCATCCAAGTACAGGTAATCCAAATCGATGCCGCTCAGGTCTCGGGAGCGGAACGTCTCGAAGTCGCCACGTAGCCGTTGGCAGATTCGTGACACCGTCGATCTCGACAACGCAGCCTCTGGGCCCAACGCTTCGGCCAGGAGGGCTTCGATATCGCGATCCGATAGGCCTCGTACCCACCCCGAGATCACTAACGCTTCCAACGGCGCCGACCGCACGACGCCTTTGCCCAACAGGGTGGAAGCGAACTTTTCGGTCGTGTTGCGCAGCTTCGGGCGGGCCAACTCGACCGGGCCAGCTGTGGTTTTGATCGTCAGGTCCGAGTGGCCGTTACGCTGACCATCACGGCCAGCTTCGCTGCGACTGTTCCAGTCGCGGCCCAACCAGCCCGTCACTTCGTCTTCGAGGACTTGTTGGAGGACAAGACGCACCGAGTGGCGCATCAACTCCTCGAGACATTCGTCGATCGGGCGTCCCGACCCGAATACTTCATCGATCTCGACGCGGATGGCATCTACGGGTGATACTTGCTTTGGCATGGCGTGGGTTTCCTTCGTTGCATTGGACTGCTTTGAAGGAACCTACGCCAGGCTCCGTATTACACCAGGAATGGGACGCCACCATCGTTGGGTTCTAGCGGGCTAGCACAGCGCTCAGGGTGAAACTCCTCGCAATGAAATAGGTCAGCAGTTCGATTCTGCTCTCGGGCTCAATTACACGTCGAGGGTTCCTGTCGGAAGTGAGCGCATCTCTCGGACTGGTCGTCGAACGGTTTGTCTCGCTGTACGTTACGGCCATGGATCGCTTCTATCCGATTGGTACGCCCGGAGAGCCGTGGGGGGGACGATGAACGTCGCCGGTGGCTGGCCGAACGGGTTCGGGAACGCAGCTACAAGAGCGAGGTGCTCGACAAGCTTGCACAACTCGACGAGTCGTTGACCGTGGTCCAATACGGGGCGCTCCCAATCGAGCCCGACCGCTATCCGTTGATGGCCGTCACCGCCAGGGCAACCAACACCGCCGCTCCATGGGTGCTCATCACCGGTGGCGTGCACGGTTATGAGACGAGTGGCGTGCAAGGAGCGCTTGAGTTTCTGGCAACGGCGATCCAGGAATATCGCGACGCCGCCAACTTCGTTGTTGCACCGTGCGTCAGCCCCTGGGGGTACGAGGTCATCAACAGATGGAACCCGAATTGCGTTGACCCGAATCGTTCGTTTGTACCCAATAGCCAAAGCGAAGAGGCAGCTGGCGTCATGAGTCTTATCGAGGAGATGTCCGTCGAATTCTTGATGCACATCGACCTGCACGAGACGACCGACACTGACGAGAGCGAGTTTCGTCCAGCGCTCGCCGGCCGTGACGGCCGCCCGTTCACGCCGTGCGTGATTCCCGACGGCTTCTACTTGGTTGGCGATTCGGCCAACCCGCAACCCGAGTTCCAGGCGGCGATCATCGCCGGAGTCGCGCCCGTTACCCACATTGCGGCCGCGGATGAATCCGGCCAAATACTCGACGCAGAGGCTGAACAGCACGGCGTGATCAACTACGCGGTCGGTGATCTGGGGCTGTGCTCAGGAATCACGGCGGCGCTGTTCACGACGACAACCGAGGTTTACCCGGACAGTGAGAACGCCACCGATGCCATCTGCATCGAGGCCCAGGTAGCGGCAATACGTGCGGGGCTGAACTACGCCCTCGCCCACGCCTAGGAGGGGAGCCTACGGTTCGGCGACGATCCAGCCGCGGCGCTGCAGTTCTGCTGCCAATTCGGCATCGGAGAACTTGCGCAGCGCTCGGTCGGTCGCCGTGACTTTGGGTGCGGGTTCGACCGGTGCGAGGCTGTCGCCCTCGATCTCAGCTCGCTCGCGAAGCTTTGCGATATAGGCATCTGCTTCGTCGCGGCTGAACTTGCCGCCCGCTTGACGCTGGGTGAAGTCCATCTGGTATCGGGCCTCACGAAAATCCTCGAACCCAGCATCGAGGAGGAGGCTTTGCAACTCTTCGATCTGTTTGTGGGTCGCAGGAGGTCCCGATGCTTGTCCAAATGCCATTGGTTCATTCTTGCCGATTGTTTGGCAAGAATGTGGAGCTAGCGATTGTTCTGGCCAAGGACAGTGCGAAGTGCCGATTCTGAGGCACCAGCATTCTGGAATCCGGGGCCGTACGCAGCGCGAAGCGCAGCGAGTGAGTTGGGGTGGTTGAGGTGCTTTGTGGAGTTTTGGGGGGTGTTCATACGTTTAGTATCGGCTACTTTCTTGCATGACACAACTGAGTTCTTATTGTACTTTGTGCCAAGATCTGTCATGCTTGGAGAATGCAGCTCGACATCGAATCGCTCCGAACATTCACCACCGTGCTCGACCTCGGTGGAATGACGAAAGCGGCAGCTGCGCTCGATGTGAGTCAGTCAGCTGTGAGCTGGAAGATCAAACGTCTTGAAGAAAAGGTCGGCCGCGATCTCCTTATTCGCGAAGGGCGGAGTCTGCGTGCCTCTCGCGACGGCCGAGAGCTTCTCGACTATGCGCGCACCATCGTTTCCGCCCACGACCAGGCCGTGTCTCGGCTGCAAAGCTCCGAGGTAACGGGAACCGTGAAGCTGGGTACGACAGAGGAAGTAAGCGCGGCGCGCATGTGCGACGTGCTCGAACGGTTCAACCGAATCCACCCAGCGGCCAAGATCGAGTTTGTCGTCGAGTCATCGCCGGCGCTCGACGACATGTTGAACCGAGGCCAACTCGATGTTGCCGTGCTGCAGGTGCTTCCGTCGGAGCAGCGGCCAACCGACATGGTGTTGTGGACGGATTCGCTCGCCTGGATGTGCTCGCCGGAGTGGACCTATGAGACCGGGGATGTCCCACTCATCACGTTCGGGGACAACGGCTTCTATCGCCCGCTCGCCGAGAGCATTCTGGCCCGGGCAGGCATCGACAGCTGGGTATCGTTTTCAGGGCCGAGCATCTCCAGCGTCATCGCCGCCGCCGAAGCCGGCCTGGGTGTCGTGTTGCTCGCATCGAGCTCGTTTGAGAGCGACCTGATTGCGTGGCCAAGGGCGACAGCTCTCGCTGAGCTACCACGCTCCTGTCAGATTGCGCGTTCGTCGCCTGGAGAGCAGAGCCGAATCACCACCGAGCTGATCGCCGACATCGTCAGCGAGCTGGGCGAGGGTTAAGAATCTGCGGTCCGCGGCTACTTCACCGCTGCGGTGATCGAGATTTCCACCAACAAGCCGGATCGCGCCATGTGTGCTTCTACGCACGCCCGGGCCGGGGCATGGCCGCTCGGCACCCACGCGTTCCATGCTTCGTTCATCAAAGCGAAATGGTTGTCGATGTCCCTGAGCCAGATGGTTGCCGACAACAGATGCTCGCGGTCGCTGCCGGCTGCTGCCAATGCTGCGTCGATGCGGGCGAGCGTCGATCGAGTCTGTTCGGTGATATCTGCTTCAGGGTCTTCGGCGACGTGGCCAGCGAGATATACGACGCCATTGTGCTTCACGATTTTGCTGGAACGTTCCGATACCTGCATGCGTTCAATGCTCATGGGGTCAAGCTATCCGATACGGCCCTGGCACTGGGACGGATTCGTCTACGCTGCCCAAATGATACAACCACCGGTCACGCTCCTCGACGGCGGAATGGGCAAAACGTTGCAGGCGAACGGGGCGCCGTTTCGGCAACCCGAATGGTCGGCGCTCGCGCTCATGGAATCCCCCGAGCAGGTGTTTCAGGCCCACGAACAATTCGTCGACGCTGGCGCCGACATCATCACGACCAACAACTACGCGGTCGTTCCGTTCCACATCGGGGACGAACGCTTTGCTAACGATGGCCAGCCGCTGACGGCACTTAGCGGTTCGCTTGCTCGCAAAGCGGCCCGCCCCGGTGTCCGTGTCGCCGGATCGATTCCCCCGCTCTACGGCAGCTACGAGCCCGACAAGTTCAATCCGCACACGGCGCCTGCCCAGCTCGAGACGATCGTCGACGCGCTCTCGGAACACGTAGACCTCTTCCTCTGTGAAACCCAATCGTGTCTCGCCGAGGCGCAAGCATCGTTGCGAGCCGCGGCCCGTCACAATGTTTCCCGTTGGGTGTCCTACACGCTCGATGATGACGAGGTCGATCGGCCGCGTCTGCGCTCGCAGGAATCCATCGAAGCCGCCGTTGCGACAGCGGTCGAGTTTGGGGCCGAAGCTGTTCTGTTCAACTGCAGTCGCGCTGAAGTGCTCACCGCGGCTATGCCGGTAGCCGCTCAACACGCCGATGATGGTCTCGCCATTGGCGGGTATGCAAACGCGTTCGTTCCCCGGCCGAAAGGCTATTCAGCGAACGAGATCTTGCTCGGTCACCGAGACGATCTCGATCCTGCTGGCTATCTCGCCGTCGTCGACCAATGGGTCGATAGCGGAGCGACAATCGTTGGCGGCTGCTGCGGCATCATGCCCGAGCACATCGGCGCGCTACGGAACTACCTCAACAACCTTCCGAATGGTGACGCCTAGCTCGCGCGGCGCCGACGGAATGACTCGTTGAACCAGCTGGTGTCCAAGTTGTCCTTTTTCGGCTTCTCCCCGCCATCGGAGATTGTGTCCTCGGAGATTGTGTCCTCGGCGATGTCGGTGGCGGGGCGAGATGCTTTCTCGGTCTCGTACCGGGACCGGGGTGCGCTGTCGCTTGGGGTCGGTGCTGCCGGCGCGGCCTGGAGCTGGGCGATGGTGCTTTCAAGCGACGCAATGCGAGCCGCTGCCGATTCCATCTGAGACTCGAGAGAGGTAACGTGTTGTTGGGTGCCGTCGAGGCTCTTCGTTGTGGTCGTGAGCGCCTCGGCAATGTGATGCTCGATAGCGGTATTTCGTCGCTGAAGATCACCGAGCTGACCAATGGTTTTCAACGAGCCTTCGAGCTTGCGCTCGAGTTCAGCTATACGCGCAAGCTCCACCTGGTCGAGGCCGGTTTGATTCGCCGGCGCAGCCTTTAGGTCGGCGAGTTCTTGTCTCTGTGACTCGATGGCTGCAGACTGCGAGGCAAGCTCATGCTTGAGTGTCTCAACCAGGTCGATTTGGAGTTCTCGCAGGTTGGTGGCCAAAGCGAAGGCCTCTTCGGAGCGACCTTCAGCCGCAGCCACGGAGGCTCCGATGCTCGAAAGGTCCTGGTTGTCAAGCGATGCGGCCAGTTCGGTGCGAAGTTCGAACACGTCGCCCTGTAGCAGTTCGATGTTTGATCCGATCTGTCGAACACTGTTCGTGTTGGCATCGACCTGACCGAACTTCGCTTCGACCTGCCGGCGCAGTTCTTCACCAAAGGCATCCTTGTCGAAGATTGCGTTCGTCTCAGCGGAGCGCGCCGCAGCATTTGCCCGCTTTGCGAGCTCCAGGGCTTCGATGATCGACGCATCGTGACTCGCGAGTTGGTCACGTTGTAGGCCGAGTGTGGTTTGTGCGTCCGAGAGTTGCGACGCGTGTTGCGTCAGAACATCAGTGGTCGCTTCCAAAATGTCGGTTTGCTTTTCGGCGCGCTGTTCGAGGGAAAGCTGCCCCGTTGCGAGTGTGGTTTGTTCTGCGGCGAGTACTTGTGCGCGGTCACTGAGATGCAGGATCGAGACGGCGATGTCCTCATCGACTGTGTCGCGCTGTTCCGCAGCCGTGAGTCGAGCGTCGAGGTCGTCGATCTGGGTTTGAAGCACATGTACGGTTTGGGTTGTGGCTTCATCGATCGTGAGGGTCGCCGTCGAAATCTGGTTGGTGAGGCGATAGAGCGCGAACTCAAGCTCGGACAGCTTCACGTCAACCATATCGTCGTGGGCTGCTTGGTCTGGTCGGCGATTGTGGGAGTCGGTGAACGTCTGGGAGAGTTCGTCGATGCGGCGAAGCGTTTCGTCGAGTTGATGGGCAACTCCGGTCAGTTGTTCCGATTGCACGGCGCGGCTGTTTTCCACGGCTGACAAACGGTGCTCCAGCTCTGGCCCCGGAGTGTTGATGATGGCGTGCGCAATCGCCTCCTCCACCGCGATAACTCGCGTCGTGAGATTGGTGAACCGTGCGCTCGAGTCGACAACGTTGAGTTCGAGTCGTTCGATCTTTTGACGAGCGTTCATCGCGAACGGCGATGGCGCCTCGTGCTGTGCAACAACGTCTCGTTCCAGCGACGCGAGCCGAGTTCGAAGAAATTCGATCTGGGTGTTCACCCCCATGATCTCGCCTTCGGCTTGGGAAACGTCCCCAAACACCGAATGCGGGGCATCAGACTGAAGGTCCCTCGCTGTCGCGGTGAGCTCCGGCCAATTCGTGTTCTCAGAAAAAGTGGATTGTTGGCCCATTTGACCCTCGCAGATTGGTTTGTATCGCCTATTAACCACGTCGGCGGCACGGAAAAGAAGTTGAGAACAAGAAAAGTTCTTTCTTGACCACAAGGGGTGATAACACTCCGGGCGCGAAGGTGGGTCTGAAAGATATGTCCTTGTGACTCTTTTGATGTCCGGATTCGGTTTGACGCGAGGGGTGGTCAAATGGGCGGATTCACGCGCATCGAGCGATATTGCGCGGTTCGGTGAGTCTTAGAAAGCTACGCCCCATGTTCACCGATCTTGCCTTTGTTGACTGGGTAGCGCTCGTCGTCGCGACCTTCCTTCTCGCCGCTGCCGCAGCTGCCGCACTCGTTGCCTACGTAACCACAAAGCACAGCGAGCGAGCCTCGAAGGTAGTGGAGCAAAAGCGCTCACAGCTGCGCGGCAAGAGGAAGCAGTCCGTCAACGACGCGCCCGTTGTCGATCTCACCAAGAAATCCAAGAGTAAGTCGCTAGCCGACGCAGCTGTTCCAGGATCACGCAAGGCCAAGGTCGAGGCGGTGCGAGAGGACGTAGCTCGACCAGTCGAAGCGAAAGACCCGGCACCGCATGAAGAAGCGGCCGAGGCGGTCGACGATTCCGTAGAGGTCGACATCGACCTCACCGTTGCCGCAGACGCGAACGTCGATCAGGAGGTCGCTGAAGAAAACGCCGACGAGTTGCTGGCACCTGTGATCGAAGCGGTCGTGGATGATGGAATTCGAATCGAGTCGACAACCCAAATGGAAAGCCCGATCGACCTGGTCGCCGCACGTGCCGCCAAGCTCAGCGGGCGCCCACTGCCCGAGATCAACTCATCTCGCTTACGGACGCTCACGGTGGTCCAGGAGCAAGAGCCAGCAGCGCAGGTCGCGACCGCAGCGTCAGAGACCACATCATATGTGGGTAATCGAACCGCTCCGACCAACGTGATCGACATCTCGTCCTCGGCGGGCTTCGCAGCGCGTGTGCCGGGGTTCTTCTCCGACCCAATGGGCCGCCACGAGCTTCGCTATTGGGACGGAAGCCACTGGACCGAGTACGTCAAAGAAGACGGCGCCCGGTTTACCGACCCGCTCTAACTAGTCGACGACCCTCGACCGGCTTTCCTTGGCCTCATCGAGTGAGTCCACAATGAGCTCTTGGAGTTCTAGCCCGAGTCGGAAATGGGCAACGCCAAGGCGAACGTTGCCGTCATCGAGTTCGGTGATATTGCGAATCTCAATTGTTCCGTCGTGATCGTTGACTAGCAAGCGATAGCGCTTCTTCACGCGCAACCGCTCGTCGGCGACCATGATGACTGCCGCCCCGTGCTTGGAGAGCTCGACGACTAACGCAGGTCGGCGGTCTGGTTGTCGAAAGATGCCGTTGGAGAGCTCGACGGTTGTTGGGATCGCAAAGTCGAATCGAGGGGCGGCTCGGCTGGGCTCCCCGGCTCCGTGGTTTGCGTTCGCGCTCATAGGGCGTCTATCGGCATCGGGTGTCGAGGACGTGAGGTCATCGCGGCTATCGCGTTGGGGTGGCCCCGGGCTTTGGGGGAGGAGGCATGTCCTGCACCCGATGTCCCGACACGTCGATGGTGCTTGGATTCTGCGCGGTGCCTGGTCGTGCAATCCCGAGTACGAAATCTCGGTCGTAGTTGGTAAAGAAGCGGTCCGCTTGTTTCGCGAACTCTCGCATCATCATGAAATTGGCGCCGCCGCCCACCGCCGCGCCAACGCCGAACGGCAGCAGCTTGCCAACGGTGGCCGCTCCCCGTCGGGTTCCCCACTTCTTCAAAACTTGGCCAACGAGTGTGGTGTTGATTCGGCGAAGCGCATCGACGGTTGCAACTTGACCCGCCCCGCCCGTAAGTGCCTCTTGGGCAACGTCGAGTGCGTGGCCATCGGCGATCTTTAGCCCAAGGTCTCGGGCCAACGTCGAGAACTCCTCGGCGGCATCGTCGCCAAACGCAAGCACAGCAAGCACCCACGCCCGACGTTCCTCGGCGGAGGCATCGTGATGTCCGTATGCGGCGCCGATCGCCATCACCATGTCCGTGGTGCGTAGCGCGACGACGCCCAACTCGGCAGCCAGCGTGCCAATGGCAACGCCCGTGCCGATCCCGGGGGCAGCTGCGGTAGCACCCGCTGCTGCGCCGAGTGCGGTCATGGTCTTGCGTATCGGGGCCGCAAGGCGCGTTGCCCGATCGTGGGCGGTGCGTCCGGGTGTGGCCTCGGCGAGGTCGAGCGCCTGTTGCCAACGGGCATCGACGGCACGGTCAATTCCCTCGATTAGTGCCTTGCCAGCTGCATCGAGCACAGGGGCGGGCAAGCGCTGCGTCGCCTTCTTCTCGATGTACTTCTTTGCAATGCCCATGGCTCAATCATAACGGTGAGTCCTTCACGGTGGAGTCGCTAGGATCGGCCTATGGCAGATCAAGGCACATTCGCTGAGGCAGCTATGCCACTGATGGACCAGCTGTATTCGGCTGCATTGCGAATGACCCGCAATCCTGCTGACGCCGAGGACCTCGTTCAGGAAACGTACATGAAGGCGTACCGCGGCTACGAGCGCTTTCAGGAGGGTACGAATCTAAAGGCCTGGATGTACCGCATCTTGACAAACAGTTACATCAATCGCTATCGGGCCAAGCAGCGGCGTCCAGACGAATCCGACATAGCGGATGTCGAAGACATGTATCTCTACCGCCGCCTGGGCGGAGAAGAAGCCACGATCGGAACCAGTGCAGAGGAAGCTTTTCTCCGCTCGGTTACCGACGATGCGGTAAAAAAAGCCATCGAAGCAATTCCCGAGAACTTTCGGATCGCTGTGCTTCTCGCAGATGTCGAGGGGTTTGCGTACAAGGAGATCGCCGACATCTTGGAGATCCCAATCGGTACCGTCATGAGCCGAATTCATCGTGGCCGCAAGGCGCTGGAGAAGCAGTTGCATCACTATGCGAGCGAAAGAAATCTGCTCCCGGACTCAGAAAACGGGAATGACGATGGGGGTGAGCCGGTTGTCGAAGCTGGAACACGTACATCTGACACAGAAGCTGAAGTAACCGACGGGGAGGTCGTATCGCCATGACTCAGAATGATCCAAGCCAGCCGAGCGAAAGCGCAGTCTTTGCAGCCTCTGATCCTTTTGGGGCCGCAAATGCGCCATTCTTGGGGATTGACGGGTTTAATCCGGCAGGGCCCACGCCGCTCGCGGCGCCGTTGCCGCAATCGGCGATCAATGCATCGTGTATGGACGTGCATCGCAGTTTGTCGGTCTTTCTCGACGGTGAGCTCGCAATGCCTCAAGCCCATGCGGTGAGTCAACATTTGGCCTTGTGTGGCCCGTGCAGCAGCGCTCAGGCATTCCAGATGCAACTGCGCACAACCGTTGCTTCCAAGGCGCTCGATCCCATGCCAGAAGATGTGCGAGCGCGCATTACGAAGGCGCTCGGATTTTCTCTGGATACCGAGGTTCTCTAACCGCCTAATTTCAGGGGTAAGCTCTCCTCTATGTTCGCTGTTGTTTGGACCTTTTGGATTGCGCCAGCTCTCGTGATCGGCACGGTTGGGTTGTTGGTAACGATTATTGCCGGATATCTCTTCTTCGTGACCTCGAAGCAGTATCCAAGTCGCAAGCAGCGCAAACAGCAGCAGCTGTAAGCGCTCCGAAGGAGCTACGTGAGCGAATCCAAAGCCATCGATTGGGATCTTGCGAGGACCATCGCTGCAAAAGTGAACCGCAACGAGCCCGAAATTGTTGGCGAAGAGCGGGCGAAGATGAACGCCGACTTCGAAGAGTTCACGGCGCTCGCTGAGGATCTGGTGGCGAAAGAGACCGGGCTGCGGTCACTCGATGGCAACGCCCGGGGGCGAGTAGCCGACCGTGCCGACTGGGTCGATGCAAACTTGGCTTCGTTCCAGCGTTTGCTCAAGCCGATGCTCGCAAAAATGGAAGACGAAATGACGGGGCCCTTCAGTGCGGTTGGCCCCAAAGTTGCCGGCGCCGAGCTGGGTCTGCTCCTCGGCTGGATGAGCACACGTGTGCTCGGTCAATACGATCTGCTGGTCATCGAAGACGAGAATCCCCAAGATCAAGACATTGTCTATTACGTGGGGTCAAACGTGGCAGCGCTGGAGAAGCGCTTTGCGTTCCCGGAGCGAGACTTCCGGTTGTGGCTTGCCCTTCACGAGGTGACACATCGGGCGCAATTCACCGGAGTGCCCTGGATGCGCGAGCACTTTCTTGGGCTAGTCAGTACGACCATGGACGAGGCCGACCCAGATCCCGGTCGATTCGTCGATGGGCTGCGCCGAGCACTCGAAGTGAAGCGAGCTGGCGGAGACCCGCTCGACGACGGCGGCCTCACCGCGGTGTTCGCCTCCGAGAAGCAACGCGAGACACTCGATCACATCGGTGGGCTGATGAGCTTGCTCGAAGGTCACGGTGATACCACCATGGATCGAGCCGGCATTGGCTACGTGCACGGTGCGGAGCGATTCGGTCGCGTCCTGCGTCAACGTCGTCAGAACAAGTCGAACTTCGTGGCGCTGCTTCAGCGTCTCGCCGGTCTCGAAGCCAAGATGAAGCAATACGCGCAAGGCGAGAACTTCATCGAGGTCGTGGAAGAGCACGGCGGACGGGAACTGATCGATCGCGTCTGGGAAGGCCCGACGTTGCTGCCTCTGCTCGCCGAAATCAAAGAGCCTCAGTTGTGGATCGATCGGGCTGCTCCGGCAGACAAGGTCGCCTGAGCGTGGATCATCGCCGTGCCTTGTCGGCATGGCTTGAGCGATGCACGTTCGCCCCGCCGGGATCCCCGCTGCGGTGTGGGGTATCGGGCGGCGCCGATTCGCTGGCGTTGATGGCACTCGCCGTAGCCGCCGGCTGTGGGGTGATGGCCGTGCACGTCGATCACGGCCAGCGTCACGGGGGCAACGACGAGGCCGATCGCGTGCGGGCTTACGCCGAACAGGTCGGCGCTGGGTTCGAATCGGTGAGGGTCGACGTTTCGCCTGGGCCCAACCTCGAAGCGCGCCTGCGCGCAGCCCGCTACGACGTCCTTGGCTCGGACGCTGCCACCGGGCACACCGCCGATGATCAAGCCGAGACCATGCTCATCAACTTGATGCGTGGCGCGGGCCTCGCCGGGCTGGGGGCAATGCAGCCGGGGCATCGGCGGCCACTGTTGTCGCTGCGCCGAGCCGACACCGAGGCGGTGTGTGCATCCCTTGGCTGGGAGCCCTTCACCGACCCGTCGAACGGGGACCCTCGATTCGTGCGAAATCGTGTTCGTCACGAACTGCTGCCATTGCTCGGCGATATTGCCAACCGTGATGTCGCTCCGCTGTTGGTTCGTTCTGCCACGTTTGCCCGCAATGCGGCGGCACTCATTTCACTGAGCGCGCAAGACATCGATCCAACCGACGCCAAAGCCGTGGCTGCGGCGCCAGTTCCGGTTGCCTCGATAGCGATTCAACGTTGGATCCGGGGGGAGACCAAGAGCGAACATCCCATCGATGCGGCCTCGATCGGCCGCGTGCTCACTGTCGCACGAGGTGAATGTCTCGCCGCTGAAGTCGTGGGAGGTTGGCGGGTCTCTCGCTCGCTACAACGGTTGTCGATTAGCCCAGCGTGACTTCGTGTGCGGCGCCGAGTAACGTTCGGCACTGCATGAGTAGCGACGCAAGATATGACGGCACACCTATGACCGGGCGAGCGCCTGCAGATTCGGTGGGCCGTGTGCTTGTGACCGAGCAACAGATCACGCAACGTGTCCGCGAGCTCGGCGCCCAAATCACCGCCGACTACGCGGGCAAACGGCCGCTGCTCGTAGCGGTGTTGCGAGGCGCGTATATGTTCCTCGCCGACCTCTCTCGGGAAATCGACCTGCCCGTCGAGCTCGACTTTATGGCCTTGTCGTCCTACGGCAACCAAACGGCGTCGTCGGGCGTTGTTCGCATCTTGAAGGACCTCGACGAGGACCTCGAGGGGCGCCACGTCATCGTGGTCGAAGACATTATCGATTCGGGCCTTACCTTGAGTTATCTGCGTCGGAACCTTGAGAATCGGGCTGCAGCGTCGGTCGAGGTTTGTGCGTTGCTCGTTCGAGAAGGTCGCCAAAAGGTCGACGACGAAATCGCCTACATCGGGTTTGAACTGCCACCAGACTTTGTGGTCGGTTACGGGCTAGACGCGTCGGGATCATTTCGAAACCTGCCCTACATCGCCGAATACATCGGACCGAAGTAGAGCCGTTGGTCGGGGCGTATTGAGGTTGAGGCCATCGTGAAAAAGCTGTCCCGCCCCGCACGGTTGCTGTTGGGAGGCCTCGTGGTGTTTTTCGCGCTCGTCGCCACATCTGTGTTGACCGCAGACCCTGCCCCGGGGGAACTCACCTTCTCGGAGTTGGAGGCGGCGATCGACGAGGGGCGTATTGCCGAAGCGACCGTGCTCGATCGCTCACATCGCGTGCGTGGCGTGTTCGCGGACGGCGGAGATTTTATTGCGAGCTTTCCCGGCGAGTCCACCGACGAAATCTTCGAGGAACTTCGCGCCGCAGAACCGGCAATCGATCTCGATATTGACAGCGAGCGCCCAAGCATCTGGACCCAGCTGCTGTTTCAGTTCCTGCCGTTGCTCGTACTCATTGGCCTGTTCTGGTTCCTCTTTCGGGCACTGCAGGGAGGACGTGGCGTACTTAGCTTTGGCAAAGCGAAGGCCAAGCGGGTTTCCAAGGACCAACCACAGGTGACGTTCGCCGATGTTGCCGGAGTGGACGAAGCGGTCGAAGAACTCGCCGAGATTCGGGACTTCCTCCTCGACCCCGGCCGGTTCGCTCGCATCGGCGCGAAGATCCCCAAGGGCGTGCTGCTCTTCGGTCCGCCAGGAACTGGCAAAACCCTGCTCGCCCGCGCGGTTGCCGGTGAGGCTAATGTTCCGTTCTTCACGATTTCGGGCTCCGACTTTGTGGAGATGTTCGTGGGAGTTGGCGCAAGCCGCGTCCGCAGCCTCTTCGATCAAGCAAAGGACGAAGCGCCGGCAATTATCTTCGTCGACGAGATCGACGCGGTGGGTCGCCAGAGAGGGGCCGGCGTCGGTGGGGGCCATGACGAGCGCGAACAGACACTCAACCAGCTGTTGGTTGAGATGGATGGGTTCGATGTGTCGTCTGGAGTCATCTTGATCGCGGCAACAAACCGCCCAGACATTTTGGATCCAGCGCTCCTGCGTCCCGGTCGTTTCGATCGGCAGATCGTCGTCGATCGACCCGACCTCGAGGGTCGCAAAGCAATTGCGGAAGTGCACTCGCGAAGCCTGCCGCTCGTCGACGATGTCGACAGTTTGGTGATCGCCCGTCGCACCCCCGGCTTTACGGGCGCCGATATTGCGAATCTGCTCAATGAGGCGGCATTGCTGGCTGCAAGAGGCAACAAGACCGCAATCGGCAAGACGGAGATCGACCGAGCACTCGATCGCGTCATCGCGGGTCCAGAACGCAAGAGCCGGGCGATGTCGGATCACGAGAAGCGAGTCATTGCCTATCACGAGGCGGGACATGCGCTCGCCGGGCACGTGTTGGAACACACCGACCCGATTCACAAGGTCTCGATCGTGGCTCGCGGGCGAGCGCTCGGGTGGACCTTGGCGCTTCCCGAGCAGGACAAATACCTCCAGACCCGCACGGAACTCCGGCAGCAAATGGCAATGCTGCTCGGCGGTCGAGCGGCCGAAGAACTCATCTTCGAAGAGGTCACTACCGGGGCGGGCGATGACATCGATCGAGTTGCCACAATCGCACGATCCATGGTCACGGAGTACGGGATGAGTAGCTCGCTCGGCCCGCAGCGGCTCGGGCGGGAATCGGGCGAGGTATTCCTCGCCAAGAGCGGCGGAACCGAGGCCAACTACTCCGACGCTGTCGCCGCGCAAATCGACGCCGAGATTCTCGATCTCGTCGAGGCTGCACATGAGGACGCACACGCTATCTTGACGGCCCATCGGGGTGTTCTTGATCGCCTTGCGGAATATCTCATTGCCCACGAGTCGTTGGAAGGAGCAGCGCTAGACGAGATCCTGGGTAGCACTGCGGATTCCATCATCGATCTTCGCTCCACCGAACCTCCCGAACGAATCCGCATCGAAGGAATGAACCAACAATGACCAACACCGACGACGACCTGATGGCGCCCGCCCCAAACACGGTCGACAATGCAAAGATCGAGCGGGCGGTGCGTGACATCCTCGAGGCCATCGGCGAAGATCCCAACCGCGACGGTTTACTCGACACGCCTGCCCGGGTGGCGCGGATGTACGCCGAGATCAGTGGTGGGCTACGCGAGGACCCTTCCGAGCACCTTCGCAAGGTGTTCGATGTGGACCACGACGAAATGATCCTGGTACGCGACATCCCGATCTACTCGATGTGCGAGCACCACCTGTTGCCCTTCCATGGGCAGGCACACGTGGCGTACTTGCCAAAGCCCGGGGGCAAGATCACGGGCTTGTCAAAGATTGCTCGTCTCGTCGATGGGTATGCTCGACGCCCGCAGGTGCAAGAACGACTTACACGCCAAGTTGCCGACGCTGTGCAAGAGGTGCTCGACCCGGCTGGCGTGCTGGTCGTGGTGGAAGCCGAACACATGTGCATGTCGATGCGCGGCGTCCGCAAGCCGGGGTCTTCAACAGTCACCTCTGCAGTTCACGGCGTATTCCGCGAGAACGCAGCAAGTAGAGCCGAAGCGATGCAGTTCATTGCGGGCCGAATGTAGCCCGGAGTGGTAGCCACCTTTGACCACGGTAGCGGCCTTGCCGCATTGGAGTATCCGGGGCCGCTCGTGATGGGCATCCTCAATACGACCCCCGATTCCTTTAGCGATGGCGGGCAATGGGGTACCGTCGACCGGTCCGTGGCGCACGCCGAGCAAATGCTCGCTGACGGGGCGCACATCATCGATATTGGCGGTGAGTCCAGCCGGCCCGGAGCCGAACCGGTTGCGCTGCACGAGGAGTTGCAGCGCGTAATTCCTGTCATCGAGCGGCTCGCTGGACGCTGCATCATGTCGATCGACACGGCAAAGGCGGAAGTGGCCGATGCCGCGTTGCTCGCCGGTGCCCATATCGTCAACGACATCACCGCGTCTCTCGAAGGCGTCGCGGGTGCCCACCGAGCTGGTTGGGTGGCAATGCACATGCAAGGTGCGCCCCAAACCATGCAAAACAACCCCGCCTACGACGATGTCGTATCCGATGTTTCCGCAGCCATGAGCGACTATTGGCGACGGGGGACTGTGGCCGGTGTTTCACGAATGTGGCTCGACCCGGGTATCGGATTTGGCAAGACAGCGACTCACAATCGAAACCTGCTCCGGGATCTCAAAAAGTTGGCTAGTGTCGAGTGCGAACTACTTGTAGGGGTGAGTCGAAAAAAAATCGTTGGGCAAGTGCACGCCTGGAGCGATCAGCAAGGTGCGGGCGACGTGCCAGCTTCCGATCGGTTAGAAGGGTCGGTGCTTGCCGCGGTGTGGTCTTGGGCGTGCGGGGCGCGTATTGTGCGGGTGCATGACGTGCGTGCAACGGCTCTTGCCGCCCGCTACCTCTCTCACTAAGTCAACGCTCTCACCATCGTTGCGCATCAATTGATCGGAATACATCACAATGGCTAGTGGCCAAAAGCTCAAAGGTAAGTGGGCCCTCGGTATCGAACCCCGCAATTTCATGTGGGTTCTGCGCGGGCAGCTCGCCGTTTGCGAACGCCTTGGCGGGTACGGCGAAGCGCACCGACGGGTGCGTCGCCAAGAAGAGATCATCTGGACGAAGGTCAATGGGTTCGATCGCATCTTGTCGCTCATTCCGAATACTTCGAACCTTCACAACTACGACGAAGAGGACATGGCCTGGATCCATCGTCCATTCCGTGGCCCCGAAGACGGCGAACGCTTTTTGAATCGCCTCTACTCCGACATCAACATCTTGACGACGCAGGGCTTCAAGATTCTGATGCACCGCGAAGAGATCAACGACCACGTCACCGGCGTGATAGCCGGATACCTGGTGTGGATGAAGATGATCGAAGATCTTCCCAAAGCAATCGTCACGGTTGAGCAATTGCTCGAACGCCCGATCGGTCCCGTCGGTCGCCAGATCGTTGGTGTTGCATCGACGATCGATCGCGAGGCGCTGGCGACAGAGGCACTCCAGGCTGCGAGCGAGGCCGAAGTTGCCAACGATGTCGAGTTCTCGGACGAAGAAATAGAGATCGACTTACGTGACTGACACGATCGAACTCCGAGGGCTGCGGGTAATGGCCTACTGCGGAATCTTGCCCGAGGAGGTGGCGCGGCGTCAGCCCTTCGAGATCGATGTCGACGTGGACTGTGACCTGCGGGCCGCGGGATCCTCCGATGACCTCGACAACACGATCGACTACGGTGGACTCGTCGCAGGCATTCAGCAGCTGGCCGATGATGTGCGTTACGGGCTGCTCGAACGCTTCGCATCCGAAGTTGCCGATGTTGTGCTCGGCTACGACAAGGCAACCTCGACTTGCGTGACGATACGTAAACTTCGGCCACCGGTTCCCCAAGACCTCGCAAGCTCCGGGGTGACCGTTCGGCGAGCTCGGTCATGACTCGGCGAGCCTTTCTTGGGCTCGGTTCAAATATCGGGGACCGAGAAGCGCACTTACACCACGCCGTCGGGCGGATCCCTGATGTCGTCAAGATCTCCTCGATTTGGGAGACCGAACCATTCGGTGGCCCAGACCAGGACAACTACCTGAATATGGTCGTGCAGTTGTCGACCGACCGCACCGCCCGACAATTGTTGTCGGTGTGTCGAGAACGAGAGGAAGACGCCGGCCGTGTTCGCGAGCAGCGGTGGGGCCCACGCACGCTCGACGTCGACGTGTTATGGGTGCAAGGCGAGGTCATTAACGACCACGATCTGATCGTTCCTCACCCCCGAATGTTCGAGCGTGCCTTCGTGTTGGTGCCGCTGAGCGAACTCGCCCCCGACCTCATACCCGACGGGTTCGTCGAGCCGGCATCCGATGTGGTGTGGCCATATCAGCCCGACCGCAAGTAGCTGTGGCACGTCGGTTCACGCTTATTGGGCCTGGGCGTGCCGGACTTTCGGTGCGCTCAGCGTTGATGGACGTTGGCTGGGAATGTGCCACCGTGTACCGGCGAGGCGACAACGTTCGTGACGCAGCGCAAGGCGTCGACGCATGCCTGATCGCTACTCCTGACGCAGCGATTAGTGAAGTTGCCGCCGCCATCAGGGCCGGCGACGCTGTGGTCATGCACCTTTCGGGGGTGACGCCGTTGTCGGCGTTGGGCACAAAGCACGACGTGGCTGGGCTTCATCCGTTGCAGTCACTGCCGAGTGCCCACGTTGGAGCCGCGGCGCTTCGGGACTGCCATTTTGCTGTGTCCGGCCACCGGCTCGCCGAGGAAATTGCCGAGGTGCTGAGCGGGAAGTGGTTCTCGATTTCGGATTCCGATCGCGCCATCTACCACTGCGCCGCAGCGATCGCATCGAACCATACGGTTGCGCTGCTCGGTCAGGTCGAACGGCTCGCATCCTCGATCGGGGTGCCACTCGATGCGTTTGCGCCCCTTGTGCGCTCCAGTATCGACAACGCCTTCGGCCAAGGGCCAACGGGGGCGCTCACCGGCCCAGCAGCGCGTGGCGATCACGGAACACTCCAAGCCCACCGAGACGCATTGGCAGCATCCCATCCGAACGAACTGGCAAGCTACGACGCGATGGTGGAGCTTGCGCAACGTTTGCCCTCGTAGCTGGGCAGAATGACGACCATGGAGATTGTTCATACCATCGCCGAGCTTCGCAACTCTCTCGACGCCGAACGGGCAGCCGGCCATTCGATTGGGTTCGCCCCAACTATGGGTGCCTTGCACCATGGGCACGAGAGCCTGATGACGGCGGCGTCGTCGATCTGTGACGTCGGGGTTGCCTCCATCTTTGTGAACCCGTTGCAGTTTGCGCCCGATGAGGACCTCGACAGCTACCCGCGCATGCTCGATGCCGATGCGCACAAGGCCCAGGCCTGTGGCGTCCGCTATCTATTCGTGCCCTCGGTTCGCGAGATGTACCCACACGAGAATTGGACGACGGTGTCATTGCGGGTGGTGACGGAGCCTTGGGAAGGCGAAAGTCGTCCCACCCACTTCGCTGGTGTCGCCACCGTGGTGAGCAAGTTGTTCAACATCGTTGGCCCCTGCACGGCGTTCTTTGGTGAGAAGGACTTCCAACAGCTTGCAATGCTACGGCGCATGGCCATCGACCTGAACTTCCCGGTCGTTGTCGAAGGGTTGCCGACGATTCGCGAAGACGATGGCTTGGCGATGTCTAGCCGGAATCTCCGCCTCACCCCCGAGCACCGTTCGCAAGCGCCAGCCGTGCAACGGGCATTGCAAGCCGGTGTGGCGGCGATCCAAGGCGGTGAGCGCGATCCCGCTACGGTCGAAGCGATCGTGGCAGCCGAGCTGGCCACCGCGCCAGCCGCGGCACCCCCCGACTACGTGGCGGTCGTCGACGCCGAGTCGTTGCGCACTCCCGACGTGCTGCGCGGAGATGTTCGCTTGTTGACGGCCGTCTACTTCGGTGAGGTCCGCTTGATCGACAACCTAGGCGTTCGGATCCCATGAATCTCGAGGATGAAGAGATCACGGTCGTCGACCCCGTTTTTGCTCCGTGGGATGGCCGGCGCGTGCCGGTCACGTTGCTCGGCGGCTATTTGGGAGCCGGCAAGACCACGGTGATCAACGAGATGTTGGCCAGAGCCGATCGGCCGATCGCGGTGATGGTGAACGACGTCGGTGACATCAACATTGATGCAAAGCTCATCGCCCGACAACAAGGCGACACCCTGGATTTGAGCGGCGGGTGCGTATGTTGCAGCTTGAAGAATGGCTTTCTCGAAGCCTTCAATCAGTTGCGGGAACGTCCAACGCCGCCGGAATTGGTCGTCGTTGAACTGAGCGGCATCGCTAACCCTGCGTCCGCTGCCGGGTTGTCGTCGACCCCGGGCTTCGGCTTGGACAGCATTGTCGTGCTCGTCGACCTCGATCAATTTCTCGAGTCCGAGGATGAGTCCTCGGTTGTCGCCGACGCAGTGCGCTCCCAGGTGTCCTCAGCAGATGTGTTGTTGCTCACCAAAAGGGACCTCGTCGACGCAACTCGGGTCGAGGCAGTGAAGGCTCGTTTAGCCGAGATCGCTCACGGAGTTCCCGTATTGCTCGCCGATTCAGCTCATTCGATCGCCGGGCTCGTGGGTTTGGGAGTGCGTCGTCCGGTTCTTGAGGTTGGGCGGGGAGCGAGCTTGTTCGACCAGTTCCAAACGAGCATGGTCGAAATCCGCGGGGCGCTGCGACGCGAAGAACTTGATGCAATCCTCGATGGCCTTCCCGAAAATACGGTTCGGGCAAAGGGCATTGTTCAGGTCGAGACCGGCGAACTCGTCTTGGTGCAGATCGTGGGTAACCGTCGGTCGGTGGAGCCGTTGTCGATGGCGGAGACGTCCGAGCCCACAGACCTCGTCGTCATCACGGCCTAAAGCAAGGTAAGGGTAAAGCTCTCGGTCATCGTGTGCCCGGCATCCAACAGGTGAGGGGCACGGTTGATCTGATTCGGGGGCCCGGTTTGCGGCTCTACACAAATGGTGTGTTCCGGCTCGTCGTACACGGTCCATTCGGTCGCCGTTGATGACAACTCGAGACACAGCGGGCCCCAGCCAATGATCGGGGCTGCCTCAAGTCCCGTGAAACAGTCATCCCACGGGCCGGGCGATACCTCGACAAGGCGCCCCGTCGGAATGCCGCTGTTGTTTCGCTCGAACATCGCGGTCGGGGCAAAGTGGAGGCGCCCCAGATGCCCGTTCCCGATGTCTCGCCTAAACCACGGGTGCCAACCAATCTGCATCGGTTGGCGCTCGATCGCATGCACGGTCATGGTGATGGTCAACGCAGAGTCAGTAAGCAAAAAACTCTGGATCGCGTGTCCGGCCCAAGGCCAGGGATGGCCAAATTCGAATCGAATCTGGCCCGATTGTGCATCCGTACCCTCGTCGATTCGCGTCCACGGAGACTCAAATGCGTAGCCGTGCATCGCGTGCGGGCCTGCATTCGTGGGCAGTTGAATACGTGTGCCCTCTACTTCGAAGTGGCCATGTTCGATGCGGCCAGCGAAGGGGAGCATTGGGTAGCAGCCCCATTGGATTGGGTCATCGACGCGTCCGGCGAGTAGTTCGTGACCATGGACCTCAAGTGAGCTCACGCGACCACCCGCTTCGCAATCCACGAGCATTCGGATCCCCCGATTGGGGCTTGTCAACGCCACGGCTGTCACGGCGCCACCTTAGCGGCCGGTGCTATGCGGCCGTCGACGAAGACGCTTTGTGGAGTCCGTAGCGTTCGACGAGTTCATCGAGCGGGAGGGCCTTGTCGAACAGCCAACCCTGAAGTCGGTCGCAACCGAGCTCGGTAACGGCATCAGCGGTTTGTTCGGTTTCGACCCCCTCGGCAACTGTAGTCATGCCAAGGTCGCGAGCGAGTCCAATCGTGGACCGCACGATGATCGTGTCGATGTCGTTTTCGGGCACGCCGCTTACGAATGAGCGATCGATCTTAACGAAGTCAAAGGGAAGCGAACGCAACCGGATTAGTGAGGAGTCTCCGGTGCCAAAGTCATCGAGGGCCAGACGTACGCCCATCTCTTTGAGTGCAAACATGTTCGATCGCAATCGCTCCGGTCCATCGGCGAGGCCCTGTTCAGTGACCTCGAGAATCAGTCGATCTCCCGCCGTGGGGTATTGGGTGAACAATCGTCGAAGTTCACCGACGAGAATTTGCGACCGCAGACTTGCGGGCCGAAGGTTGGCGCTCACCGAAATGTTGCCGTCTAGTGCAGCGATCTCGGCGGCGGTTGAAATCGCCATCGTCATAATGTGACGGTCGAAGCGAAGGGCGCTATCGGACGATTCGATGAGCGGAAGAAACTCGGCAGGTCCGAGGACGCCGCGCTCGGGATGTTCCCAACGGGCGAGTGCTTCGATTGAAACGAGGTTACGGCCGCTGGCATCGAAGATCGGCTGGTAGTGCAGGATGATCTGCGATTCAAGGTTTTCTTCCAGCTCGGTGCGTTCGTGTAGACGGTCAGACGATCCAGCATCTTCGCTCGGGTCGTACCACCGGTAGAACTCGCCGCTGCGCTTGGCTGAGTACATGGCGCCATCGGCCCTGCGAAGCAATTCTTCCCAATCAAGATCCTTGCCCGAAGCCAAGCCCACCGAAGCCGCCATCGTGAGTTCCACACCACCAATGGAGAAGGTTCCAGCAAGACATTCACGGGCTTGGTAGGTGAGATATTCGGCAGCGTCTTCGATCGTGTCCACGTTGTTCTTCACGACGGCTATCGAAAACTCATCACCACCGAGACGGGCAATGCAGACGTGTTCGCCGCTCAGCGCCTTCAGACGTGCCGCGACTGCGGCAATGAGCCGGTCGCCGGCATGGTGGCCGAGCGTGTCGTTGACGTCCTTGAAATTGTCGAGGTCGATAACGAGCACAGCTCGTTCAGCGAAGTGGGCAGACTGTTTCAGGAATTTTGTGAAGCCATTTCGGTTGGCCAGGCCAGTGAGGGAATCACGGGTCGCTCGCTTGTGCTCGGAGAGTCGGCCCAGTTCGATGTCGGTGATGTCGATCGCAACGCCGTAGGCAACATGGGTGCCGTCGTGGCGGTTGCGTTCAAGCGCCGAAATGCGAAACCATCGGGGGGAACCGTCGGCGTGGAAGAGTTCGGTCGTCCACACCCTCCCTGCGATTCTGCGTCCCTCTTCGAATCGCATTCCTCGTTGATTAATTCGCTCGATCGTTTCGGCTTCGGTGTAGCCGAGCAGCTGCTTGGTTGAGCCGCTCACCAATATCAGTTCTTCAGCTTCGAGGTCATATTCCCACACGACTGCGTGGCCAGCATCCATCAAGTGTTGTTCACGTTGGCGCTGCATGCGGTATTGCCCGGTGGTCCAAAGTGAATACTGGATGTAGATCACACTGGACAACAACAGTGCAAGGATCGCCAAGTAGCCAAGTGGCGGCGACGACACGGTAGTTATGCCGGCGAGCGCAGCGCCCGACGCACCGAGGAGCACATATGCGGAGCGGCCCATCTCACGTGTGCAACTTGCGACGGCGCCCGCAATAATCGTGGTTCCGGCCGGCACGAGGTCGGGGGCGACGACGCAACACGCGAGGACGGTGGCGGTGCCTAGCCACACGCCAATGCCGTCGGCCCAGTCGGGGGTGAGTTGCCTCCGCAGCCAACGTTGAGCAAGCACGAATGCGAGAACGAGCGCGGAGACGGAAAAGCGCTCCGGCCCCAATGGCAGCAGTGCCGCAATGAGCGCCATGGCGATGTAGGCGGCGAGTTCGGCCCGAAAGAACGCAGCCGGCCGGGGCGCGTAGTCGTCGGTGTCGAGCCCGTGCGCGTCGGCACGAAACAGCCATTCGGCCATTTGAGAGAAGCGATTTGCACGATCCATTGCCCTACATGTCGGCAGATCACCGCGGAGGTTTACCGTTCGTGTCGTTCGACGTCTTCCTGAATTTGCGGGTGCGAATCGAGCTGATCGAACACAATTCGTGAGTATCACCACACGCGTGAGCAGCTTCGATAATGTGTTTCCCGGAGTAGGGGTTCGTTCGGCGGATACCCCAAGGAGTTATCTTTCATGTCCCTACTCGAATCATTGCGCGTGCCGGAACGGCGCGTCGCGAAAATGAGCATTGCCGTAATTGTCGGCTCGCTGTTTTTGACAGCGATCACGGCCATCGGCCCGCTTTCGGCACAATCAGAGTGTGTCGTCGAGCAAACGTTTGAGAACGTTCACCTGCTGAACAACAGTCGGGAACACTCCGCCGGTCCGTTCGATATTGACCTTCCCGCCGGCACGTACACCATCATTATCGAGTCGAGCGATGCACATGCTGCCCAAAATGGGCGCGCCGGTTACCAGCCGGAAGAGAGTTTCCACCTCGTGCTCGACTCGGGGTACCGCTCGCCGATGACGAACGACGTGCCAGAAGACGTCGATACGACTACCACAACGTTTACCGGTCAGGTGATTGACTCCAGCTCGACCATAGTCTTCGAGCACGCGAAGATTGGGAACATCAACTCGGTCTACGTCGACTCACTTTGTTTCATTGATGAGTCCGTTCAAGACGAAGATGTTTGTGTGCCGTTCGGTGATGCTGCTGACGCGGATGTAGAGGTTCGTGATGCGCTTGGTGTTGAGGTTGAGTGTGGCGCCGAGGCTGCCGTGGAGGTGGTCGAATGCGGTGACCTCGTGGGTGCCGATGGAGGCACTGCAGCCGATGTATTCGCGGCACGCAGGGAAGCGCTTGGTTGTGATGTAGTAGATGTTTGTGTGCCGTTCGGTGATGCTGCTGACGCGGATGTAGAAGTTCGTGATGCGCTTGGTGTTGAGGTTGAGTGTGGCGCCGAGGCTGTCGTGGATTGCGCTGATGCTGATGCTGATGCTGATGCTGATGCTGATGCTGATGCTGATGCTGCCGCAGTCGAGGGTTGCGATGAGGAAGCACCAGCAGTGGACGAGCTTGACTGCGTTGCTGCGGTCGATGCCGATGCCGATGCCGACGCTGAACTTGATGCTGCGCAAGGATGTGACGAGCTTGTGCTCGAAGTCAACTGTGTCGATGTCGATGCCGATGCCGATGCCGATGCCGATGCCGATGCCGATGCCGACGCTGAACTTGATGCTGCGCAAGGATGTGACGAGCTTGTGCTCGAAGCCAACTGTGTCGATGCCGATGCCGATGCCGATGCCGATGCCGACGCTGAACTTGATGATGCGCAGGGATGTGACGAGCTTGTGCTCGAAGCCAACTGCGTTGCTGCGGTCGATGCCGATGCCGATGCCGACGCTGAACTTGATGCTGCGCAAGGATGTGACGAGCTTGTGCTCGAAGTCAACTGTGTCGATGTCGATGTCGATGCCGATGCCGATGCCGATGCCGACGCCGATGCCGATGCCGATGCCGCAGGTGGCTGTGGCGAGCCTGAGCCAGCCGTCGAGGAGCCTGCTGTCGAGGAACCGGTCGTCGAAGAGCCTGCTGTCGAGGAACCGGTCGCGGAGGTTGTTGAACCAGAGCTAGTCGTCGAACAAGAAGCCGTCGTAGATGTCGAGCCCGTTGTTGAAGAGGTCGTTGAGCCTGAGGTCGTTGTCGAAGAGGTCGTTGAGCCTGAGCCAGCCGTCGAGGAGCCTGCTGTCGAGGAACCGGTCGTCGAAGAGCCTGCTGTCGAGGAACCGGTCGCGGAGGTTGTTGAACCAGAGCTAGTCGTCGAACAAGAAGCCGTCGTAGATGTCGAGCCCGTTGTCGAAGAGGTCGTTGAGCCCGAGCCCGTTGTCGAAGAGCCGGTTGTACTCCCTGAGCCCGTTGTCGAAGAGGTCGTTGTCGAAGAGCCGGTTGTTGTGCCCGAGCCTGCTGCCGAAGATGCAGCTGTGGAAGAACCAGCTGTCGAAGCTGAGGTTCCCGTCGTCGTCGAGGGCATCGTTGAAGTCGCAGAGCCTGACCCCGCCCCCGAGGCGGACGGGTGCGAGCTCGTAGCTGCCGAAGGGAACGACGAATGCGCGGCTCCCGCAGGCGATGTCAACGCAGCGCAGATGGACGACGAGATCGCCGCGGCTCCAGCGAACGTGGATGAGCCCATCGAGACGGAGGTTGCTGGTGCTGTTGAAATCGCCGCTGACGAACCCGTTCAGGTCGCCGCAGCTGCCGCCCACGCCGAGCAGATCCCCGTGCTCGCAATCACTGGTACTTCCTTGTGGAAGACGATGGTCATGATGGCCCTGGTGCTACTGGCCATGGGTGCATTGTGCACCCGCTGGGTGCGTTCCGCCTAGAGCTAGTGAATCGTTAGGTCAACGGCCGTGTGGGAGCAAGATCGCCCACACGGCCTTGGCCCGTTTCGTCATTATCGGTGCAGGTGCCCGGCGATGAACCACCGAGTGAACCCGCGTGCCCGAGCGACACAGCGAGCAGGAATCCATCGGCTCGGTCGACGTGCGGGAACCGACGCTCGAGTTCGTAGAAGGCCGGAGAATGGTCGGGTACCGCTAGGTGCGCGAGCTCATGCACGATGACGTAGTCGATGACCCATTGGGGAAACGCGCCTATCCGATCGGATATCCGGATCGCCCCAGTGAGCGGAGTGCACGACCCCCAACGGGTGTTTTGCCGCGATGACCACGTGATCGATGTCGGTGCTGGCAGTGAGTACTTCTTCGCCAACGCTGCAGCCCGAGCGGGGAGATCGACCTGTTTCGCCGATCGCTTGGCTTCGAGCTTGCGGGTGAGCTCGCGAATGTGGCGTTGCTGCTCGGCTTCGCTCAAGCCCTCGGGCATGCGAATCTCGATCGTGTTGTCGACGATTCGCGCCGCCACACTTTTCTTGCGGCGCGCCGACGTAATGACCTTCACCGTCATCGGGGAACCGTCAGTGGCGTTCACAATTAGAGAACGTCGTGGCCCTGGGCGGTGCCCGTAGCGGATTCGTCGATCAGCTCTACCCGCTCACCGGCGACGATCCTGCCGTCATTTGTCTTCGACAGCCAGAGCGCACCGACGTTTGAAATGGGGCCCTTCTTGGTGCCGCAGCGGTCTTCGAGAAGATAGATCAACCCGCCGTGAGCGACCACGAGCGCTTCGTCGGTTGGGCCCAACATGTCGAAGACTTGTTCCAGGCCACGAGACACCCGCGCCCAGAGGTCATCGTCGTTCTCATAGCTGGGCGGTCGCTTCTCGGCTTCCAGGTAGCCGGGCCAGTCACGCGCGATGTCATCTCGGGTCAGGCCGCTCCATTCGCCCGCGGAGCGCTCCACGAGGTCAGGGATCGGGATGATAGGACCGATTCCGAGCTCGGTCGAAAAGATGTAGGCAGTCTCGGCCGCGCGAAGCAGCGGAGATGCCGCGATGACATCGAACGTGCCAAGGTTTTGGGCAGCAGCCAATGCTTGCTTGCGTCCGAGGTCCGACAATGCAATGTCTGCTTGTCCCTGCCAACGCCCAAGAGCATTCCACTCCGATTGACCGTGACGAACAAAGAGGATGCGACCCATGCCTCTCAACGTACACTTTGGGCGTGTCAACGCTTCGCCTCTTCGCCACTGTTCGAGTCGCCGCCGGAACAGGGCGCGCCCAAGTCGATGGTTCGACCGTCGGTGAGGTGCTCGACGCCGCATGCCAGCGTTTCGGCGCCGACTTCGCCCAGCTCCTTCCAATTTGTCGAATTTGGGTCAACGGTGAAACGGCAGACCGGGCTACGGCAGTATCCGATCACGACGAAGTGGCACTGTTGCCGCCCGTGTCGGGCGGGTGAAACAGTCGGTCAGTGTGCGGCAACCCCTCACATTCACTGCGTGCTTTGCCGACTAGATTCACCTACGCCGCCGAAAACGCAGTGAACTTCCAAAGGACCGCGCCATGACACCAGAACTTGCCGTCGTTTCCGACCCAGCTTTTGTTGGAGAGATCGTTAGCCGGGACATGGGAGAACTTCGCGCCATGAGAACCCGCTGCCAATCGCTTGAAAACAGCCTTTCGTACGTGCGTCGCCTGATTCAGGGTCGTGTGGACATCGTGGGTGGCGAATTGCAGCGTCGACGCGATGGCGGCGACGAGGGAAATACCAGTGAGCTCATTGGTCGGCTTCCCGACATTCTGGCCGAGGGCAGCCGCTCCGCCGCTGGCCCTGGCTCCGTGCGCCCGCCGCAAACCCTCGAACCAGACCCGGTCGTTACCGAACAGCTCGAAGCCATGCTCGAGGGCATCATCGCCGGCGAAGAACTCGGCAATGTTTCTGCGCAAAGCGATGACTCTTTGCTCTCTCGTCTCGAGGCGCTCAACGGCTTCGAGATCAAGGTCTCCGACCACCGTCGCCAGCTTCATGAAGTCATCGACACCGTGCAGGCTGAAGTCACGCGTCGGTACACGACCGGGGAAGCAACGGTCGATTCGCTTCTTCAATAGGTGACGCTTCTTCGGTGTTTCAACAATTGTCGAAACCCATAGACTCGTCGAGCAGCCACCGCTGCGTCCGCCGCCTTAGCTCAGTTGGTAGAGCAACGCTCTTGTAAAGCGTAGGTCATCGGTTCGACTCCGATAGGCGGCTCAAATGGTGCGCCCGTGTTGTACAGGCCGCCGAACGGAACCGTGGGGGTCCTTGTATCGGGGTCGGCGACCGACGAGACTATCCCTCGATGGCACTGACAGAGAGAGACCGCGCGATCATTGAGTTCGAGAGAACTTGGTGGTCTGAGGACGGATCCAAAGAAACGCAGATTCGGAAGCGGTTCGAGCTTTCCACGACCCGTTACTACGAATTGCTCGCGGAACTCGTAGCCTCAGATGAGGCGTACGCCTATGACCCACTCGTCATTCGCCGAATTCGCAGGACGCGAACCCGCCGTCGCAAAGCCCGATTTGAACGCCAAGTAGAACAGCCACCAGCACGATGACCGGATACCACGCAGCCGATGATGGCTCACTCGCACGTTCAACCGGCGGCGCAGCCGCTCGAGGGGCGATGCTTATTGCACTGGCGCTTGTGATTGGGCTTTTGCTTTTGGCCTTTGCCCTCGACGACGACCCAACTCTTGTTTCGTCGGCCGACGACACGGACACCGTGGCCACCGTCGATGACGACACGGGCGAAGGTGCGGTAACTAGCGACGGTGACTCCGCTGCTGCAACAAGCGGTGAAGAGGGCGTTGCGGCTGGCGAACCCGGCACCGCCGATGCCGCCGCTGAAACGACACCGACCACCGAGGCTCCGGACACGATCGAGGAAGTCACGCCCGGCGAGCTGCATGCAGCGTCTGAAGTTGAGATCCTCGTAGCGAACGGAACGAGCGGCCGTGGCGTGGCTGGAGCGATCTCGGACAAGCTCAAGGCTGACGGGTATATCGCGAAGGCTGCCAACGCTCCACGAACCGCCGAAGCCATCATTTACTACCGGGTCGGATATGACGCTGATGCCCGAGCCGTGGCCGCCATCCTCGGTGCGCCGCCAGACATCATCACCCCCGCCCCCGGCGATGGCACGATAGGTGTTGCTCCCGAGGCAATCTCTGACGGGCGTTTGGCCTCGGCCAACATCGTCGTCATCGTCGGCGACGACAACGCCGTTCCGTTCGGATAGCGGCCAGCCCCAGTGGGCCTCAACGAGGTCATTGAATCCAGCCGCTCGCGCCCGTACAGCTGCGCGGTGTTCTCCGACTTCGATGGGACGCTGTCGCCGATTCTCGAGGTGCCCGATCGGGTCGAACCCATCGACGGAGCCCAGCACTGTCTTCTGGAACTCGCAAAAGTCGTCGGACGCGTTGCAGTAGTGTCAGGCCGGCCCGTCGCGTTCCTCCAACGTTTCTTCACCGCTCCGGTGCATCTCTCTGGGTTGTACGGAATCGAAACCAACGCAGGCGGCGAGCTGCGCATCGACCCAAACGCCGAACAGTGGCTTCCGGTCGTGCGAGAATCTGTGCACCAGGCGATTGCTGATCTCGGTGTCACCGCTGTGGAGGACAAGCAGTACTCGTTGACCCTGCACTACCGGGGAGCGAGCTCCGGTGAGGCGCAGGTGGTCATCGACTGGGCCGAGCTTCGAGCGCAAGAAACTGGCCTTGAAGCGAGGTCGGCCAAAATGTCCATCGAGCTCCACCCGCCCATCGATCTATCCAAGGGTGACGCGATCGAGGACCTTCTCGGCGATGCCCGAGTAGCCGTTTACCTCGGGGACGACGTTGGGGACCTGCCAGCATTCACCCGCCTCTCGTCCCTGCATCAAGACGGGCGGCTTGACGCGTACGCAAATGTCCTCGTGGCGACGCACGAAACGGACCCAGCGTTGCGAACTCACGCCACCGATGTGGTGAACACGCCGGGCGAAGCCCTCGACATCTTGCAACAGGTGCTCGAGGCAGCCTCGCAGCGATAGCGCCAAGCGGCGCGTGTTAGGAATCAGTTTCGGCGTCGGCGTCGGTGTCGGTGTCAATGCCGGTCTTGGCCGCTGGGGCGGCAGCCAGTTGTTCGTCTAGCCAGACACGCGGGCTTCGTGACAACGCAATGTCTTTCAGGTCAGCGGCAGTGTCTGCACGCTGGTCGGCGTCCATGTCAATCGCATCGGACAAGGCTTGAGCCGTTTGCGTGATGTCATATGCGTGCACCTCGGTGGCAATGCCCGACATCTCGTCGAACACTCCGGCTTCGCGGCTCAACAACAACACGCCATGGCGTTTATTGAGGATGGGGCCCTCGCTGGCGACCAGGTTCAAGCCATCACGAATGGGGTTCACCAGCAATGCGTCGTATCGACACAGCGCAGCGAGCGCAGCGCAATAGTTGTTCTCGACCGTGTAGAGGATTGGGGTCCAGTCCTTCGTGGCCCACCGGGCGTTGATCTCCTCGACCGCGTTTTGCACGTCAATTGCGTATCGGTTGTACGCGGCAACACCAGTGCGCGTGGGGGAGAATGTGGCCACGAACACGACTTCGCCGTGGATGTCGGGGCGCATAGCGAGCAGTTCGTCGTATGCCCAAAAACCGCGAAGCAGGTTCTTCGAAAGCTCTAAACGTTCTGTTCGTGCAATGACGAACCGGTCGCCAACACGTGCCGACAGGAGATCGTGCTCGGTCTGGCATTCGGTGCTTGCTGCAATGGTGGCGAGCGCAGCAGCGTCGGGGCCAAGGGGTGACACAAAGGTGGACGTCGGCCGGACGCCAAGTGTCTCTCGGCAACAGGCGCTGAAGTTGTCGCTCCATCGGCTCGAGTGGAAGCCGAGTGCGCCCGCGGCCATGTATCCGAGGAGTAGTTCGGTACGTGCAAGCTCTGGGAGGATGCGCATGGCATCAGGCGTCGGAAACGGGGTGTGGCTGAAATGGACAACCGAGACATCGGGGCGCTCATCACGCACCCGAGGCGAAACGAGCGCGAGGTGATGGTCCTGCAACAGCACTACTGCATTCGGCTCAGCTTCCTCGATGATGGCCTCGGCAAAACGCTGGTTGTACCGGCGAAACGCGGACCACGCTTCGTACCATTCCGAATCGATCACTGGTTCACGCGTGCGGTCATAGAGATCGTGGTAGACGTACCACAGGGTCTCGTTCGCAACGACGTTGTAGGCGAGATCGAGGTCGGCTGCATCGATATCTAGCGTGCGAACCTTGAAGCCCTCGGCGTCGATCATTCCGGACTGTGCCGCGATCCTGTCGCCGTCGGACAGTGCGGCCGCCATCCACTTCGCGTCTGTTCCCTGAACCAACGGCCCAAGGCCAGAGACCAATCCGCCAGCCCCACGTTCGGCGGTGAGCTCGTCGCGGTGTTCCGTAAACGACACCGGCCCGCGATTTGATGCGATCAAAATTGGCCGTGTCACAGGTTGCATCCTAGGACGAAAGTCGAGTTGGAACGGAACGACGGAGTGCGATCCACGAGGAACGGTAATTTGGGCACACCTCAACATCGTCGAGCCAGAGCGTGTCCTGTAGTACTGGATTTGCCCCATCTGTGTCCGAGTGATGCGGGCATTGGCCGGGCGTATGGGCCAATATGGCCACATGGTCATCGTTGCAGCCCCCGACAAGTTCAAAGGCACTGCAACAGCCCAGCAGGTGTGTGCGGCGATCGCCCGAGCGGCCGTGGCGTCCGGGGCCACGTGCGTTAGCGTGCCCATGGCTGACGGCGGCGACGGCACCCTCGACGCGCTCGGTGGCCCGAATCGCACGTCGCTGGTCACCGGCCCGCTCGGCGGGCCCGTCGAGGCCCAGTGGCGCCTCAGTTCCGGCATCGCTGTCATTGAGATGGCAAGGTCATCGGGCCTCGTGCTTGCCGGCGGCCCGGACAAGAACGACCCATTGGGTGCAACGACTGCGGGTGTGGGCGAGCTGATCGGCGAAGCGATCGACGCCGGGGCCCGGCAGATTATCGTTGGTGTCGGCGGGTCTGCAACCACCGACGGCGGGTTGGGGGCGCTAGAAGCGCTCGGATCGGCAACCCGGGTCGCCGGGGTGCAACTTACGGTTGCCTGTGATGTGCGAACCCGATTCGTGGACGCAGCGAGCACCTTCGGCCCACAAAAGGGTGCAAGCGCCGCCCAGGTAGCGATGCTGACCGGCCGCCTTACCGCTCTAACCGCCACCTATCGCGATCGGTTCGGTGTCGACATCTCTTCTCTGGATAGAGCTGGCGCAGCCGGTGGTCTTGCGGGCGGTCTCGCCGCAATCGGCGCAGACCTCGTCGACGGATTTGATGTCGTGGCCGAACACGCTGGTTTGGAACAGGCTATTGGTGGAGCTGACCTGGTCATCACCGGTGAGGGGTTCATCGACAACGAGTCTTTCGACGGCAAGGTTGTCGGTGGCGTGGCCGCACTCGCGCAGCGCAGCAACATCGCGGTACTCGCAGTCGCTGGCCAAGTGTTTGACGGTGCCCACCGCCGCATCGACGCCATTTCACTCGCGGACGAATTCGGGTTGAACGAGGCACTGCAGCATCCACAGAGATGCATCACCGAAGCGGTTGCGAAGCGGCTGTAACGGCCCAAAGGATGGCCAGACACGTCTGGCTGATCAGATCATTCGATGGATAGACGATCAAGGGCCGCCATCTTGCGATGGCGGCCCTTGTCGCGAATCATCCGTGCAACCTCGCTTGTTCCCGGGGGCTCAACCGGCCAATAGAGGCCTCTGTCTGCCTTGGTGTGAGAGAACACGGGGGTCTGCTCGTAGTGATTCAACATCTTGCGTTTTGTGACTATCGACACAGTGCCTCAGAGTGTGCGGTCTTGTCAAGACGGCACGTCTGCAATTTTTCGTGTGCGCCGTATTCCCCTACCCCCTATGGGGGAAATAGGGGTGCCGCCCGATTGAGGCTTTTGCCACCTTCTCTAGTTTGGGTTGCACACGAGGCCTGCACCTTGCGGGACCCAACGAGAAGGAGAGAACAATGAGCGGTTTGGACAAGGACACAGTCGCAGGCTTCACCGATGTCGACATGGACAACGACGTCAACAGCGACAACATTACGACGAACACCGAAACCCTGACGAACACCGAGCACGTCAGCAACATCGAAGCAAATCAAGACATCGTGAACTCGGCCGACCAGCACAACAGTCACAACACCGAGGTCAACGAGGACAACGACAAGATCCACACGGAGGACAACGACAGCCTCCACACGGAGGACAACGACGACATTAACAGTCACAACTCCGAGGTCAACGAAGACAACGACAACATCCACACCGAGGACAACGACGACATTAACAGTCACAACACCGAGGTCAACGAGGACAACGACACCAACAGTCACAACACGTCGTTCGAAATCAATGAGGACAACGACGTCAACAGCAACAACACCACGACGACCACCACCACGGTGAACGATCACTCACAAACGGTGTCGGCCGACAACGGTGGCATCGCTGCCGGAGGCGACATCGGCGGAGAAAGCGTCATCAACACCGGAACCGTTGATGGCGTGATGACCAGCGGAAACGTGGCGGTCGGAGCGAATGTCGGCGACGGCAACACGAGTTTCGAGGACGTGTCAGGAAACATCGCAGTCGGTGGAAGCGTGACCGAGGTTTCCGCAGACGGTGGAAATGCCAACCTTGGCGGAACCCAGCAAAACATCTCGACAGACGGTGGGGATGCCGTTGGGGTACTCGGTGACAACAACGACGTCGCCGGCGATCAAACTGCACACATCTCTGGAGGATCGGGAGGATCCGGCGATGGCGGTCCCATTGCCGTGAACTTCGGCGATGACGCCGTTCAAATGACCGAAGAAGACAACTCGACCGTGGACGCCTCGACCACAATCGACGCATCCACAACGATGACGGACAACTCGATCAACGACAGCCTGAACAGCGTCCTGACGGACAACTCGATCAACGACAGCCTGAACGAAACGCTGACCGATCAGTCCACCATCGATAACTCGGTGAACGACAGCCTTAACGACACGTTCGCCGACAGCTTCAACGTCAGCGAGGAAATCGATCTCGACGCCATCGACATCTCGAGCCACGGTGACGTCGACGTCGACGCCTTCGAGGTCGACGTGTAAGCGCTACTCACTTGCGATAGCTCGACAACAAGCGAAGAAATCCCGAAGGGTCAAACCTTCGGGATTTCATGATTTTTCGAGCCCGTCGGGGTTACACGACCCTTGGACCCGGTCACCAATTGGACATTTCAATTCGTTTGTCTAGTGTCAATATTGGTGGGCTTTACCAGACTGAGACTATTGCCGGCTCTCGACCGGCTAACCTCTACCTCTTTTCGCGCGGCGACAACTCTCGTCATTGGGGCAGGGGGAAGCGGCAAGACACAGCTGTTCGAAGATCTCGGCAACCATCTCGAGGAAGCCGGCAGCCGGGTGCTGTCACTAGCAGCGTCCACATTTGGAATCAGCTCGATCCTTCCCGAGGAAGTCACCCAAGACGTGCTCATCGTCGACGATGCCCACCTGTTGTCACCCGAGGATGCGCAGAGGCTCGTGATTTGGGCCGAGGCGCGCGATCGAAGCTTCGACATGTACATAGCTATGCGGCCCCTCACCGAAAGCGCAGTGCATGGGCGCCTCGTGGAGCTCGCCGATCGACACGGAAGTTATGTCGAGCTGGGGCCGTTTGACGAAACGGAGCTCAGCACGGTGCTTTCGGGCTACGTGGCCGGAGCGGTCGAAGGTGGGTTCTTTGACAAGGTCCAACAACTGACCGCCAGCCACCCGCTGTTTGTCGATCGCCTCGTAGCCGGTTGGGTCGAAGCAGGAAATCTTGAGCGTGGACGTCTCATCGGGGAGCCGTGTGACGCGCCGCCTCCCCTCGAGCGGGCGATTGCCGGGCCGGTTGCGCAGTTAGACCAATCTGCCCGGAGTCTTCTTGCCGCTCTTGCGCTTCAGGCTACGGGCGGTGAAACGGTTGAGAGCAACCTCGACGCCGACATGTCTGCACTGGAAGCGCACGGTCTCGTTACCGGATGCAAGGTCGTTCCAAGAGCGGTGGCCGTTGCCAGTTTACGGCTGCTCTCGCCAGGCGACATCTCCCGAGGTGAATGGCTTCTCTCGCAACACCTCATGCAACAGGGCGCAAACGTGCTCGACGTCGCCGAAAGGCTACATGGGCACGCGGCGGTCGGCGAAACGGCCGCAGCCGCGTATCGCGCCGCTGGCCTTTCGCTGCTCGGTGATGACCCAACAGCGGCCGTTTCCTGGTTTGAGCGAGCGCTGGCCATCGACGACTCGGTCGATAGCCGTGCCGACTACGCCGTTGCCTTAGCTGCCGCATCCGATGACCGCGCCGCGAGCCGCAGTATTGCCTCAGTGCTCCGGCTCGAACCGGCCGAGGCTCGTGTGCTCGGCGCATCAGCACAGATCGCGGTACGGAACGGGCGATGGTCCGAGGTCGAACCATTGCTCGCAGCCATCGACCATCACCCACGCTGGTCCAACGCGTTCATTGACGCGATGCGCAGCGCAGCAGCCATCGTTGAGGGCTCACCGCCAGGTCCTACAGCTCGAGCGGTCGACGCCGACCCAAGCGCCGCGGCCCTCCAGCAATCGGTCATCGCCCTCGGACTTTCGCTCGAACATGTTCCCGACGTGCATGCAGTCACTGAAGCGGTTCGCTCGCTGGCGACGCGAGCCAGCTCTTCGCCGCCGCGCGCTGATCTTCCCATCAACGCGTTTGAAGTCGGTGCATTGGCTGCGCTCGCGGCAGGAGAGATGGAAGTAGCTGAGCTGCTCTTGTCATCGTCGCACAGCGCAAATAGTCCAGCGGGCCGCGATGCGTTGCACGAATGGTTGCGGGTTCGACTTGGCGAATCGATTCAGGTTACCGCCGACACGAGCGATGAATCGACGACGCCCTACGTCGCGTTGCTGACGCTTGCGGCTGAGGCAGCGGTTGCCCGTCGAGCAGGAGATCACGCTGCGGGTGTCGATGTTGTCGAGCGGCTCAAGATGGTGGTTGCGCTCGCTCCGATCGATCTGCTCACTCTCGATGCTGCATGCGAGCTCTTTGTGCTCGCTACCCGGGCACGCTCGCGCACGACTGCGTTCACGCTCCAAGCTCGAATCGAGCGTCGTCTTCGGTTACTTGGCCAACCTCCTTTGTGGGATGCTCGGTGGGCCTGGAGCCAGCTCGAAGCTGCGATATTGACGCGCGATGTCGATGCTGCCGAAGCCGCGGCGAACTCGCTAAAGGCGCTTGGCATCTCTGGGCTCCGGCTTCGGCCGCTCATCGATGCGGCAAGCGTGTGGGTGGATGTTTTGGCTGAGCGTTCGAATGCCGCCGATGTCGTCGCCTGTGCAGATTCGCTTTGCGATGGCGGGTATGTGTGGGAAGCCGTCCACCTCGCTGGACAAGCCGCGATTCGCGTCGCCGACCGGGCCGATGCGAAGACTTTGCTCAACTATGCGCGGGAACTTCGGTCACGATCGAAACTGAACGCTCACGATTCAGAAACGCAATCGGGTCTGTCCGACCGCGAGATCGAGGTTGGTGAACTGCTTCTCGATGGCCACTCGTACAAAGAGATCGGTGCTCGGCTATTTATTTCGGCCAAGACCGTCGAGCATCACGCCTCCCATATTCGACGCAAGCTCGATGCGACCGGGCTTCCGCGGGCAGCATTTATCGCCGCTCTGCGTGACGACCTAGGCCGCTAACCGTCACGGCGACCACCGGAACCGGGGCGCTATTGAGGCAAGCCGACAAAGAGTCCTTCGCACGTCCTCACCGCGGCTCGAGCCGCTTCTGCGACCTGTCGAGTCGACAGCGGACTGCCAGCCCGATTCTGCCAACGCGCCAGCGTGTCGAGCACAGCGGCCTTTTCGGCGTTGCCGCCAATCCCCTCGGGGATTCCCAGTCGTTGGCAAAGACTAGTGCCCGATCCTCCGAGCAGCCGTTCGAGAGCGCTTGCCTCGTCGGCGGCGAGTACCAGCGTTCCGGAACGAAGTTCGTTGAGCAGCCGGAGCTCGGTGAACTCATGCGCGCCCGCAACCGTTCGTTCGATCTCGCTCGCAAGAGTGCGGGATGCCCCTTGCTCGAAGACAAGCTTCTGCATCGATAGCAGTGCTGACCTGGCCTTCAACGCATCGCGTCGAGCGCCAAAGACGTCGAGCAACGTAGATCGAAGGACATCAATTCCGCTTGCGTCTCGGAGAATTTTCGCTAGTCCGGCTGTGGAATTCGAGTCTCCTTGCCGAATAGCGTCTACCGAGTAGCGCACGCCAAAGAGCCCGAGACGATCCAGTAGGGCACGACGCTGAGCAGTGTCGAGGCCGAGCCCATCTTCCGCGTTGGTGAACCGGTCAGCGGTGAGGGCGAGACGGTCGGTCTGGTCGGGTGAGGCTTCCGCCAACTTCGCTAGTCGTCGATATTCGAGTTCGCGTAGCCCCGTTCCTGCCTGGGCCAGTAACCCAGCCACGGGGATCACCGTTTGGACCAGACGTCGCAGCCGATCATCGTTCGCGTATCGGTGGGCGATCTTTGCGGCCGAATCCATTGCGTCCAGGCGTCCAACCGCTACTTCGTCAGCTCGTGAAAGAACCGCAACGCAATTGATCGGAGATGGTTGGGCGTATTCTGCGTCGTGGAAGCTATGCAGGAACGACACATCGGTTGCGTGCAAGTGCCTCAGCAAATAGATGACCGCGTCTGATGGGGTCGATTGCTCGTCTTGTGGGGCCATAAAGGCGTAGCTCTTCGCCGAGACTTCCTTCGACACCGACGCGATGCCGGGTGTATCGATCAACGTCATCTCTTTCAGTGACGTCACCGGCCAATCAACAGTAATCCGCTCAATCTCGTCGATGCTGCGGCCACGCAGGTCGACCTCGATAGCCCCGTCGTCGCGGGAGAACGGAACTTGTTCGGTGAGACCTTCACCGTCTGTCGTTTGCACCCGGTACACCAGCCCGTGCTGGTACCAGGTAACGACCCGCGTGCACTCCCCGGCGTCGGTGGGTGCCAGCTCGTCGCCGACGAGTGCGTTGAGCAACGTCGACTTGCCGGCCTTGACCTTGCCCGCAATGGCCACACGTAAAGGTTCTTCGGCTCGGTTCTCAATCTCGAGGAGTGTGGGAGTGAGCTGCGGGAGCTCGTCGCGAGCCTGTCTGCTGAGGGCGAGGACGTTCTCGAGTAGAGCGGATCGATGCCCGGCGTCGGTCGTGGTCATTTCTCCGTGGCCTGTTCGATGGTGGTGATCTGACGGTCGAGCTGCTCGAGCTCAGAGAGGATGTGTTCGACGACCTTCATTCGTTTGGTGCGAGCCTCCTGCGTGGAGCGCAATGCCTGTTGCGCTGCAGCCAGAGACTCTGATGTGGACGTACTTAGCTCTTCGGCGCGCTCGAGAAAGTGGTCCCGAAGCTGCCTGTTCACATGGCGAAGCGCATCGCGAGTCTCCTTTGCTGCGACGAATTGCGCTTCGTCGGTGTACTTCCGCACGGTCTGCTTGGCCTGAGCCCGGCGCTGAGTGAGGGCCCGCTGCCGCTCTTCCTTCAACGTCTTGCGTCCCATGAATCCGGCGACTGCAGGAGCGATCCATGCGGCGAGCGTGATGGGTGCAGCAGCTCCGAGTACGCCGACCATCACCATGCCTCCCATGCCTCCGCGCAGCATGGTGTACCCCCCACTCGCGAGGCCCTTGCTTGCCACGATGCCCGTATCTTCGATACTGGGCAGGGCCGTGAACCCGGTGGGATCCTTGACCTGGACGCCATCGGTCACCGCCCGATGATCGGCGTCAAAATGCGACGACACGCGCTCACCCAGCTCAGCCGACCGTTCATGGAGCAATGCGTAGCTTTGGACGATGTCGCTATTGACTCGATCCGACAGCCAAGCGGAGAAGTCGTCCCAGGTCTTTTCCGGGTCATTCGCTTCGATCGCTGCCTCAGCGTCGCGCATAATCTCGCGGAACCGTGACCGAAGATCGTGCTCCACATCGGCGTTGAGGTCGGTTGTTCCATCGCTCAGTGTCTGCTGCCATCGGGCGGCCTGATCCCGAAGACTCTGTGCCTGCTCCTTCTTCGATTCAAGCTCTCGGACCTGTCTCGCTGATTCCTCAGGATCGCTGAGGACCGACAATTCAGACTCCAACTGCGGATGGAGCTCAGAGAGAATTTCGCGTAACGTCCCCGCGTAGAGCGACAGGGCATCGGCCCGGGACGTTGCCACGAGCGTGTCCCGCATATGAGTAACGAGTTCGGCGTAGCCAGACTCCGCGTTCATCTCCGAATCGTTTGTCTCGATTGCCATGGTGCGCAGGACGGTAGACACCGCAAGAATCGGCACGTCGAGTCCGCGTCGTTGCAGGTGCGCTCGGTTGAGTTCCACAATGCGGCGCCACTGAGGGTAGAAATCAGACTTCGGCATCACGAGCGTGATGTTGTGGCACATCGAGATGACTACATCGAGAAAGTCGAGCTCTGGTGCCGTGAGTTCTTGAGAACAGTCCGAAACGAACAGCACCGCATCTGCGGAGGGCAAAACGCTCATGGTGAGCGCCGTGTGTGTCGAACCGAGGCCGCCGACGCCAGGGGTATCGATTAGTGCCATGCCCGAAGCGAATAGTTTCCTCGGTAGCCCCACGCGTACCAGTGCAACGGAGTCGGCGTCGGTAGCCGTCGGCGGCTCCGCAACATACGACGGAATCTCCTGGAACTCGATCTCGCGCATCCGGCGCTTGTCATGTTCGTCTTCTGGCTTGTAGACGACGGCGACCATGGGTTCTTGCGCGTTTCGGATTTCCAGCGGCTTGGCCGTCGACACATCGTCGTCAACCGGGCATAGTGGTGCGTTCGCAATCGCGTTGACCAGTGAGCTCTTGCCCATCTTGAACTCGCCCACGACGGCGATCGTGCAAGTTTGATCTGCGAACCGGTTTGCTGCGGCATGACATCGCGCTACGAGGTCGGGACGCTCGGCGGCTTCCGCGAGCCGAAGTAAGGACTTGGCAGGAACGAGGTGGTCGGCGTCTGCCTGGTGTTCGGAATGTGAGTGTGGGGTCATCCAGCTATGCGTCCACTTCGAGCGGAGGTTCCTCGATCAGATCCACAATGTCGGGCTCGACCTCGATTGGGGCTGGTTCGACTGGTTCCTCGAAGGTGGGTTCCTCGAACGCTGGCTCGGCGAGTGTGGGTTCTACTGCGGTATTGACATTCGCTGTCTGATCCCCGGCAAGGTCGTTTGCATCGCCCGCAACAGCCTGAACGTCACCACCAGCCTCGATCCCAATCTGCGTGCCGGATCCTACGTTGGCATCCCCACCAGCTTCGACCGACGTTGCGTCTCCGCCGACAGCGAGGGCATCGAACTCGGAGTCGTTCACCAGCACGTTCGCATCACCTATTGCCGAGTCTTCGATGTCGACGTTTCCGCCGGCTTGGACCCCGTCGAACTCGCCGGTGTTCACTGCTGAATCCTCCAGGTCACCGCCGATGACCACCGCTCCGTCATCGCCGACGTTCGCCGTATTCTCGACCGTCTGATCGAAGTCGACATCGCCCTCAGCCAAAATGGTGGTGTTGACGCTTTGGTCGACGAACTGGTCGCCTTCTTCGATCTGTGTCACGTTCGTTACCTGCGTAACGTTGCGGACCACCGTGACCGGAGCGCTCTGTTGCTGAATGATCTCCTGCACAACTGTTGGTTCGTGGCTATTTATTGCGTCGCGCAGCGGAGCAAGTTGTGCTTGTTGCTGCGCGGTCATGTCGGCGCTGAGCTGTTCGATCGCCCGTTGCAGGTCCTCGGGCGTGACACCTGTTTCGAATGTGGCCAGAGACTCTGCGAGCATGTCGAGCAGGGAGTCCGAATCGCCTTCGGCGAGTGCTTCAGCTTGGGCGGCCGCTTCGGGGCTTTCGTCGGTAACGAAATCGATGAGCAGTTCGGCGAGTCTGCTGAGGTCGTCTTGGTCGAGCATGTTGATTCCTCCTGTATGGCGATCAACATAATCGCGGCCAGTAGGCGCTCAATCGGGGAAGACCCCTATTCGTCGAGGGGGCGATGGGTTACGTATCGAGGTTTGCGTCATCGAGGTCGGCGACGTCGCCGCCGAAGCCGAGATCGCCGCCCGCGAATTCGGTGTTGTCGGCCGCAAGCCCGTCATAGAGATCGCCGTCAAACATGGGGTCGTCGCTGTTTGTCGACGTCGAAAGCGAGTCGGCGACTGCGCCTGGGAGCAGGCCGTCGACCGGCCCGAGGTTCGTATCGAGGCTGAATTCGTCCGATGTATCGAGGTCGTGGGCGTGCTCGCCGTTGGACCCCGCTTCAGTCGACTCATTCGACTGCCCCGTACCTGGGTTCTCGTCTACTGCATCGCCGGGTTGATCGATGCCGTCTGCGTCTGCGTCGGCATCGGGGGCGATATCGAATTCTGGGTCGTCTCGCTCACTGAGCTGGTTCAGATCCAAGGGGTCGTTCGAGAAATCCGAGGTAAGCCACAACTCAGCGGTCTCGACCGGTATTTCCGTGAGGCTCTCGAGCCCCGCCGCAGGGTCGATTTGTTGAGCCAGTTGCGGGGGAAGAGAATCGGTGGTTGCCCGTAGTAGCTCCTCGACATCGTCGGGGGGCAGCGCGTCAAACCCGTGTTGTGAGAGATATTCGCCCTGGTCAGCCAAAAACGCTTCCCGCTCCAATGGCTCGCGCAGAAGCTTCTCCACCAGGTTGAGAAAGGTGATCACGCCACCAGCGTATTGGAGACCGCGACCGGAGCAATAGGGGACTTCACCGATCCCTGCACGCCCCTACAGTCCCATCGTCATCCGTCGACCGTGTGGCCACAGAGAGTCCAACTTTTACCGGACTAGCGTTGACGCTAGGGTCGGCGAGTCGCTGGCGTGGAGCGTTGACGAGTGCTCGATCGGTGCCAGCCACTCATCGATAGGGGGCGTGTATGGGTTACGTACTTGGGGTTGACTTAGGAACCACGTATTGTGCGGCAGCAGTAAATCGGGGCGGCCGAGCCGAGATTGTGACGCTTGGAAACCGAGCGTCGTCCGTTCCATCGGTGGCCTACGTGCGTGAAGACGGCGAGGTGCTTGTCGGCGAACCGGCCGAACGTCGCGCCGCCAGCGACCCCCAACGCGGAGCCAGAGAGTTCAAGCGACGGGTGAGTGACCCAGTGCCCTTGATACTCGGCGGGCAAGCGTTTAGTGCCGAACAGTTAATGGCCCATCAGCTTCCCCCGATCGTGCGGCTCGTAGCTGACAGGCAAGGCGAGACGCCGAGCGCGATAACCCTCACGGTGCCGGCTAACTGGAGTGAACACCGCCGCTCAATCTTCGCGAGCGCGTTACCGACAGAAACGCTTCCGCCGATACACATCATCACCGAACCAGAGGCCGCGGCCATCCACTACGCCAGCAACGAACGTATCGAGCCAGGCGAGGTCGTTGCGGTGTACGACCTCGGCGGTGGAACATTCGACGCAGCAATCTTGCGGCGAACGGTGGACGGGTTTGAGGTTCTCGGCACTCCCGAAGGCATCGATCGGCTCGGCGGCATCGATTTCGATGCCGCCGTGTTTTCCCACGTCGACCGACTGCTCGATGGTCAGCTGAGCGAGCTTGACGTGAACGATCCGATCGTCGGTGCGGGTCTCGCTCAGCTTCGTCAAAGCTGTGTGGAGGCGAAAGAGGCGTTATCGGAGGAAAGCGACACTGAGATCCCGGTGATGCTGCCCGGTCTTCGAACCCAAATTCGGATGACGCGCGCCGAGCTTGAAGCGATGATCCGCCCAGTGCTCAGCGACTCGGTAGGGGCACTTCGGCGGGCGCTAGTCTCTGCGGGCGTTGCCCCCGAGGAGGTGACCGTCGTTTTGCTCGTCGGCGGGTCGTCGCGGATTCCGCTCGTTGCGCAGCTCGTTGGCTCAGAGCTAGGCCGGCCGGTCGCCGTGGATACCCATCCCAAACACGCGATCGCGCTCGGTGCCGCGTTGGCACCCCATCCCGCGGCTGTCGGAGGCGCGGCGCTCGAATCCGAGCCCTCTCGTGAGTCGGCCTCGACGGAAGTTCCGACACAAGTCAAAGCGGCAGCACCCGAAGCCTCAGTCGCTTCGGTAGCCCCGATCGCACCGGAAGCCCCGGTCGCTTCGGTCCAGGGCACAACACCGCTGGAAGCCGCCAAACCGCCCCCGGTCGATGCGTCGAAACCGGTAGAACCGTCACCGGATCAAATCAATACCGAGCGCGCACAACCGCCGGGAGCCTTTGTCCCGGCGGCGAAGAAGTCTCCTCCCGTGGCTCTCATCGGCGCCGCGATTGGGTTGTTGGCGCTCCTCGTCGTTGGCTTTGTGGTGTTGACCCGAGGCGGAGATGAGGTTGTCGTGGCCAACGACGAGCCTGTGACGTCCGAGGTCGCCGAATCCACCCAAGCACCATCCACGTCGGAGGCGCCCACCACTACCGCTGCGCCGACCACGACGGCGGCCACCACCACCCAGGCTCCCACCACGACTGAACCGCCCGAGACGACGACCATCGCCGCTGTCGACCCGTGCGACTTTCCGGCCCCGTTCATCTGCCTGGAGTCGGTGGTCGCCAATGACGCCGGGCAGCTCGAGGTGGCATTCCGAGCGGATGGATTCAACCCCGACACCACCGTCGATCATTTGCACTTCTACCTCAATGTTGGATTGGCGGGGGAGAATCCGCTCAACGCCGGCGTTAACGGACCCGACCCGGGAAACTGGGTGATTTGGGATACCCCCAACCCGGCCACGCCCTACACCGTCGACGACGCGCAAGACCAGGGAGCGACCATGATTTGTGCTCTCGTCGCGGACTCACGCCACAACGTTGGCCCGGCGACCGGCATGTGTCTGCCCCTCGACGAGATTGTGAATCCCTAAGCGGGCATCACGCTCGGTCAACAATCAGTAGGGCAATAGGGGAAACCCCCGATGGGGTAAAACCCGCTTTGCAAGAGACTGTCACTCCGGCTTCTTCGGGTACCTATCGGTGCGCCGAGAGCGAGATGGACAGGACTGAACTGTGGCGTACGACCTCGGAATTGATATTGGTACTAGCTACAGCGCCGCTGCGGTTCGGCGGTCCAGCGGGGTGGTGGACGTCGTCGGGCTCGGCTCCATATCCGACTCGATGCCGTCGGTCGTGTATCTCTCCAACGATGGGTCAATCTTGGTCGGCGACGCAGCAAGCCGGCGATCGGTCACCGACCCGCAGGGCGCAGCTCGAGAATTCAAACGACGGCTCGGCGACTCCACATCTATCATCTTGCGCACATCGCCATTTTCGGCCGAGCAGCTCTATGCCCGCATGCTCGAACATGTCATTGGACGTGTCATCGAACGCGAGCAAGGCCCGCCTCGATCCACCGTTGTTACCCATCCCGCGAACTGGGGCCCGTACAAGCTTGAGCTCTTCAATCAGGCGCTGCGAATGTCCGATCTCAACGACGCCAGCGGGCTCACCGAACCCGCTGCCGCGGCGTGGGCCTATGGGTCTCAAGAGCGCGTCGATGTCGGCTCAAAGCTCGCAATCTATGACCTAGGCGGCGGAACCTTCGACGCAGCGGTCCTCGAGAAAACCGAAAGTGGCTTCGAGCAGCTCGGGGAGAGCACGGGAATCGAGCATCTCGGCGGCGCAGACTTCGACGATGCGATCCTGCAATGGGTTGCCGCGGAACTCGGCGGGGATTGGCCGACGGACATGGAGGACCCGCAACTGCCGTCCGCGATGTTGCATCTTCGGCGTTCGTGCAGCGAAGCCAAAGAGCTGCTGTCAACAGAGAATGACGTGACGATTCCAATCTTGCTTCCGGGCGTCGATCGTACGTTGACGCTGACCCGCCAGGAGTTCGAGGCAATGATTCGGCCAAAGATCGACGAATCGATCGGGTCTTTGGAATCTGCGTTGGACTCGGCGAGCGTGACGGCGAGCGATGTCACGATTGTGCTCGTCGGTGGATCATCGCGCATACCGATGATTCGAGATGAGCTGACGCATCGGTTTGGTCCGGTCGTCGCCGGCGACGTAGACCCGCTCTACGCAATCGCTCGAGGTGCGGCACTCGCGTCCGCGAGTCGCGCTGGCGAAATGGCTGCGCCTGCCCCCGCTGCTGCGGCCGCAGTCGCCGCGACCCCAGCGCCAGCCCCCGATCCAGAACCGGAGACACCCGAGCCGGCCTCATCTCCCGAACCGAAAAACGCTGTCGTTGTGCCCGATGAAGCTGCAGATGGCCATGTGCTCGATCTCGACGACGAGCCGGCGAGTTCGGTCGACGTCGCCGAACCTTTGGTCTCGAAGGCCCTGACAGCGGAGTCGTCTGCGAAAGCCGGATTTCCCCTTTGGTTGGCGGGCGCTGCTGCGGCGCTCATTCTGATCGCCGTTGCCGGATTCGCTCTAACCCGCGGGGGAACCGACAGCACCTCAAACGATGCTGCAGACGTGGCCGAGCCCGCCACCGACGATGCAGCGACGGCGAGTAATGACGACGCCGACACCGCAGACGACGCTGCTGGCGCGGGCGATGCTGCAGTCGCCGGCGTCGTGGAGGTTTCCGGCGTGGCATCGCTCGACGGTATGGTCGAGGTGCCCGCAGGCAGCTACGTGCTCGGAACAGACAAGCCGGAGTCCAACGACTCTGAGACCATCACGCGTACGGGCGTCGCCGTTGACGCGTTCTTCATCGACGCCACCGAAGTCTCCAACGCAGCGTGGAAGAGCTTTGTGGACCGGGCCAACGGCGCTGTTCCGGCAACGTGGGGCCGTGCGGGGTTCGACGAGTCCCTCGCTGACCATCCGGTTATTGGCGTTCAGTGGGAGTGGGCGAGTGCGTATTGCACGTCGCTGAACAAACGCCTACCGACCGAAACAGAGTGGGAAGTTGCCGCGCGAGGTCCAGCGGGTTCGATCTACCCCTGGGGTGATGACGTTTCGCAGGGTGCCATTCCCGACACCGAAGACACCTACCCGGTCGGGTCGTTGACAACCAACGTGAGCGGCTTCGGTGCGTTCGATATGGTCGGAAACGCTTGGGAATGGGTAGCGGGCTCGTACGACGATCGAGTCAATCCAGATTTTCGCGTTCTCCGCGGCGGCCAGAACGGGTACCTTCGCGAAACAGTCACGCGCCTACCGGTTGATCCGCAACGTTCGAACGCATTCGCTGTCGCCGGCTTCCGGTGTGCGGCCGACCAAGCCGACGCTGGTGTTGAGCCTCTCGCATTCTCGACCGACTACGTCGTTCCTGAAGTGGCGAACGAGATCACCGAAATTCCTCTCCCCGACGGGGTACTCATTCAAGATTCGTTCACCGATTCAACCTCGGGATGGGTCGAGAGTTCGGAGGACGACAGCCGCTTTGGCTACCACCCCAACGAGTTCTTTCACCTCGAGACGAAGGCGCCGGGCATTGAAGTATTCACGGTGAGCCCAATCGCTACCGAAACGGGGCGTCCGGTTCGGGTAACCGCTACGGCGTTCGTCGAACCCAACAACACAAACAATGACGGCGACTTCGAATACGGCATCTTTGCGAGCCACGGATCGGACGGGACGAACGTGTCATTTCTCGTGAACCCCCGAACCTTCACCTTTGCCGTGCAACAACGAAACGCCGATGGCACGTACACGATTCTCGAAAACGTGCAACGAAACATTCCCGACGATGTCGACCTCTCGATCGAGGTTGACGGCGACCGCTACGAATTCCGTTTGAACGGGGCTGTGGTGAACACCCGAACCATCCCTGGTGCCTCTGGAACAGGTGCAGGCATGGTGCTCATATCCGGGTCGGAGTCGTCGAAAGTTCACATTCACTATGAAGACTTCGCCGTTGCCTACCTAGACGGGGCTAGCCAATGACCTACCAACTTGGAATAGATCTCGGGACCACCTTTACCTCGGTTGCACGCTTTGAGCGCGGATCGCTCGAGGTCGTGTCGCTCGGAGAACAGCAAGCAACGCCTCCAGCGGTGATCTTCGTTGAACAAGACGGCACCTTTACCCATGGAGGGTTGGCGTACCGAAAAGGAGCAGCCGAGCCGGATCGGCTCATATCAGACATCAAGCGACGGCTCGGGCAGTCGACGCCCGTCATCGTCGATGGCACGAGCTACCGCGCTGAAGAACTGATCGCCGCACATTTGCAGTGGGCCTACGACGGGGCTACTGCTGGCCGGGACGATCCTCCGTCCGCCGTCGTGATCACCCACCCTGCATGCTGGCGTGACCGGCAACTCGACTCGTTCTATCGGGCGGTCGAATCCACATCGGTTCCTCACGTTCGCTACCAAACCGAGCCTCACGCAGCTGCCGAGTTCTACCGGGCGAACGCGTCCCATGCCCCCGGCGACGTGATTGGCGTGTACGACCTCGGAGGCGGAACGTTCGATTCGGCGGTACTGAGCGACCTCGAACACGGGTACGAAATCGTTGGCACGCCGGCCGGCGAGCCCCATCTTGGAGGCATCGATCTCGACGTCACGATGCAACACCTTGTGCAGGCGAAACTTGGGTCGCAGTGGCTGGACGCAGAGCTCGAAGGCGGAGCGTCGTTTGCCCGATCGGCATTGGCGCTACGGCGCGAGTGCACCGCGGCCAAGGAGCTCTTATCCCAAGCAACCGAGGCCGACGTTGCCGTGAATCTGCCGTCGGGAACGGCGACTGTCTCGGTCACGCGCCGCGAGTACGAACAGTACATTCAGGACGCGATCACCGAATCGGTGGGCGTATTTCGCCGAGTACTGCAATCAGCATCTGTGGATCCCACCGACCTCACCGCCGTGTTGATGGTTGGTGGCTCTACGGCGATTCCGCTCGTTCAGCGATCGGTCCGAAAACTGGTCGGCGACGACACAACGATGTTCACGACCGATCCCCGAAACGCGGTGGCCAAAGGGGCAGCCCTATGGGAGCGCGACGGCGCCGGCAGCACAACGCAGGCGGCTCCGGCTACGGAAGACGCGAAGGCGGGTGTACGCAACGGTCCCGAAACCGCAGTACCTGCTGCAATGGCCCAAGAACCGCCGACCGAGCGGGCCGACTCGGGAAACTTGAAACTGCTCGTAGGTGCCGGGCTTCTTGGCGTCATTGGGCTACTCGTAATCGTGGCACTTCTGCGCGACAACAATCCCACTCCGGCCGACTTGGTAGCACCGACAGTCACGACTTCTAACGTTGCGGACGACCCGACCACGGACGACACAAACCCAGACGCCGCCGTCGGCGAGGGGGAAGCGGAAGTGTCGGTGCAGGGTGTCTCGGAAATTCCGGTTGCCTCCGACCATGAAATGGTCGAGGTGCCAGCGGGGACCTACGGAGTCGGGGTCGAGATCGCCACCGGTGAATCGCTGAGCTGGAGAGAAGTCTCCGTCGACCAGTTCTTCATCGACACCGCAGAGGTGACCAATAGCGACTACATCGACTTCGTGCGGCTGGAGGGCGCGCCGGCGCCGGTTAGCTGGATCGGGGGTTCCTTCGCCGACGGTGAAGGCGACTTTGCCGTGATCGGCGTTGACTGGGCGTGGGCGGACGCATACTGCAACGCGTTGGGCAAGCGCCTGCCTACCGAAGCGGAATGGGAGGTGGCCGCACGCGGAACAGAGGGAGCCATTTTCCCGTGGGGCAACGATGAGCTCGCGATCGACTTCGACAGGCTCGGGCCTGCACCCGTCCGCTCAGAGGTCTACAACAAGAGCTCATTCGGCGTGTTCGATACCCTCGGCGGAGTTTGGGAGTGGGTCGGTGAACCTGTCGAACTCACGCCAGAGGCAACCCAGGTCGTGCGCAAAGGTGGTGAGAACGGCCGGGTCGACGAAACGATCGGCGCCGCGATCCGGCAAGTCGTGCAACAAACGAATCAACTTGTCGTGGAGCAGACCGGATTCCGTTGCGCCGCTTCCGCTATCAGTGCGGAGACCCCCAAGGGTGCGTTCATCAACGACCTTGTCGCTCCCAGCGAACTCGCCGCTATCGCAGACAGCGCGCCGAGCAGCGATGCCTTCGTCGAGGACGAGTTCGAGGATTCGAACTCCGGTTGGTTTGACGTCGAGGAGGACGGCTGGCGGATCGGCTACCACGCGCCGACCTGGTACCACGTCGAAGCAACCAAAACCGATTCCCAAGTGATGGCACTCGGCGGGTTCAGCTACGACAACGTTGCTGTCGAGACCTCGGTGTTCATCGAAAGCACCGACACCGACAGCGGCCTATTCCGCTACGGGCTGGTCTTTCGGGCAAGTGGGGACATCGAGTCTCCGCCCGTGAACGGAAACGGTCGTCCATGGGAATTTTATGCCTTCACGATCAATCCACGAGAGGGAACGTGGGACCTTCTGCACGAAGACGAGTTGCCCTTCCGGTCGTTGGCGAGTGGGCAGCTCCCTGCCGGAGTTGTCGGTTTCGATAGCGCCCGACCGGACACAATTCGAGCGGAGATGGTCGGTGTAACCATTTCGCTCTCGGTGAATGGTCAAGAGCTCACCACCCTCGACACCCGCGGCTTCCACCCGGCTGGAGATGTTGGCTTCTTTGTCGAGACGTTCGATGAAACGAAGGTTCACGCCCACTTCGAGAACATGCTCATCACCCCAATCGAGGAATAGACGAGCTCAGGAATCAAAGGGTTGGGAACCTGGCCGCTCGCTTGTCAGCCCACTCTCCACAGGTGCCGAGCCGTCAAATCCCCGCTGACGCCACGCCTCGAACACCACAACTGCCACGGCATTCGCCACGTTCAGGCTTCGGTTGTTCGGCCGCATGGGAATAGTGAGGCGCCGATCCGGAGGAAATCGTGACAAGACTTCTTCGGTGAGGCCATGGCGTTCGGCGCCAAATACCAGCACATCGTCGTTGGTGAAACTGACCTCGTCGTAGCGGCGGGCATCTCGGGATGCGAAGGTAAAGATGCGCCTGCCGGCGACCGAATGGAGCAACGCAGCAAAATCCGCGTGCACGGTCACGTCGACGAGTTCGTGGTAGTCCAAACCGCCGCGTCGAAGCAACCTGTCGTCGAGCGAGAAGCCCAAGGGTTCCACAAGGTGCAAATGTGTGCCCGTGTTGGCACATAACCGAATAATGTTTCCCGTGTTGGGTGCTATCTCGGGGTGGACGAGCACAACATGCATGTCCTCAAAGAATATCTCGCTTGGCGCCTCGGGCTAGTACACATAGAGAATGACCGAAGAACTCGACCACTCACGCTCGTACATTGGCATCGTTCCCGACGGCGCATGGCCGGCAACCCAGGGTCTCAATGAGCAGTACGACGCGGTGGTCGACGCCGGCTATGGCCGGGTCGACAACGTCATGGCAGTCCACTCGCTGAACCCAGCAGGACTCGCAGCGCACCACGCGCTGTATGCGTCGGCGATGTCGGGCACGAAAACGTTGCGCAAGGTCGAGCGCGAGCTGATCGCCTATATCGTGTCCCTCGAGAACCGGTGTCACTATTGAGTGGTCCATCACGGGCGCGGTCTGCGCCGGCTACTCAAAAACGACGAGCTGTTCGCCGAGATCGAAGCGGATTGGCGTCAGGCACACTTATCATCGAAGCGTCGGGTGATGTTGAACTACTCGGTCAAGCTCACGCATACGCCCGGCGACATGGTTTCAGCCGACGTTGAGGCACTTCGGTCCGAGGGTTTCTCCGACACCGACATTCTCGATATCGCCGAAGTCATTGGCTACTTCGCATACGTGAACCGAATTGCCGACGGTCTCGGAGTGCAGACGGAGAGCTGGATAGCCAATGACTGACAAGCGCGTGGTTGCGGTGACCGGCGCGGCGTCGGGCATGGGTATGGAGTGTGCGCGTCTGTTTGCGGACAGCGGAGCGATCATTGCGCTCATCGATGTCGCCGCCGAGGTTGTCGAGGTTGCAAACTCGCTGCCGAGGGCAGAGCCGTTTGTGGGTGACGTTGCGGACTCGGCGTTCTGCACCGAGACCATCGACGCTGTCGTCGAACGCCACGGTCAAATCGATGTGCTCATCAATGCCGCCGGCACGATCCATCGAGCGGACTCGCTGGGCACAAGCGATGACGACTGGGACCGGGTGATGGCGGTGAACGTCAACGGCATGTTCTACCTCAGTCGTGCTGCCGTACGGCACATGAAGTGCGCCGGGGGCGGTTCGATCGTCAACTTCGGATCGATCTGGGGCGGCGTTGGTTCGGCGGGCGCCACCGCCTACTGCGTGTCGAAAGGTGCGGTGCATCAGCTGACACGCGCCATGGCATTGGATCACGTGGAAGACGGCATTCGAGTGAACGCGGTGGCCCCCGGGGAAGTTCGCACGCCGATGCTGTCCTCGCAACGGTCGTCGGCGCCGACCGAGGCGGATCTTCAAGCGATGGCCGACGCTACGATCCCCATGAAACGGCTCGCAGATCCAATTGAAATCGCACGGGTAGTCGTGTTCCTTGCCTCAGACGACGCCAGCTACATGACAGGCGAGATCGTGCACGTCGACGCCGGATATACGGCGAGGTAGCGGTCGCGATGAGGGCATTCGACGGTATCAGCCCGCAGGCCCGCTCCTATCGAGATGCCTACGAACCCGAACTCGACCCGCTCGACTTTGCCAACATCGACCAGATCCGGGCTGATGCGAAATCGGGTTTCGCATCAGCCGTCGATCGGGCAATCGGCCGACACGCTCTCGAACTCGACGATGTGGTCGTCGGCGGAGTCGACTGTCTGCGTGTGAGATCGACGTCGGGCGGTACAGCGAACGGAGTCATGGTCTACATCTTTGGAGGAGCCTTCATTGTCGGCGACCCCGAGACCGACATGCCCGTCATTGGGGCGCTCGCTCACTGGTGCGGGATGGAGGTCATTGCTCCTCGATATCGGCTCGCACCTGAACATCACGCGCCAGCGGCCAGCGACGATTGCTTTGCCGTGTATCGGGCGGTTGTCGCCACCGACCCAGAGCGTCTCGTGATCTCCGGCGAAAGCGCCGGAGGGAACCTCGCATTGCTCACGGCGCAACGAGCAGTCGCCGCCGGCATTCGTGTACCGGTCGCTCTCGGCCTGCTGTCGCCCGCCGTCGACCTGCGGACCGACAGTGACCTGTTCGGTCCGTCCAAGAACGCAGACCCATCGATTGCCCATCAGCGAATGATCGACATTGCGGACGTCTATCCCGGGGCGCTCGCACTCGAAGACCCAAGGATCTCGCCGCTGCTCGGTTCGATGGATGGGCTGCCGCCAACGATCATTACGACCGCAAGCCGGGACCTGCTCCTTGCGATGTGCCTGCGGCTCGCTCGCAAACTCCGGCGGGCCGGGGTCCAAACGGAGTGCAACGTGTGGGACGGGTTGTGGCACGTCTTTGAGTTCTACGATGACTTCCCTGAATCCTCGGAGTCGCTTCGTGAGATAGCAGCGTTCCTCAACGAGCGGTAACTTCGAGTCATGGAGATCAAGAACTCGTTCACCGTTGACGCTCCCATTGACCAGGCGTGGGAGTTGTTGACGGACATACCCGAGATTGCACCATGCCTTCCTGGAGCTAAGCTCACCGATGTATCGAACGGCGTGTACACCGGAGGGATCAAGGTCAAGGTGGGGCCCCTCACGGCGGAATACAAAGGCAGCGCCGAATTCGTCGAGATGAACGAAGCGTCTCATCACGTGGTTCTTCGCGGTAAGGGCCGTGACACACGTGGTGCGGGCAACGCTCAGGCGCTCATCACCGCGCAGATGTACCCCGATGGCGAAACGACTCGAGTAGAGATCGTCACCGATTTGAAGGTGTCGGGCAAGGTCGCTCAATTCGGTCGAGGCGTCATGCAGGACGTTTCGACAAAGCTGCTCGGACAGTTCTCCGACTGCCTCGAAGCCAAGATTGGGGAACCAGCCGCGATCGATGCGATCGCATCCGCAAGCGCGGCGGCTGTTGTTGATCCACCAGCTACCGGCAGCGGAACCACCGTTCTTCCATCGATGCCCAGCCCGCCGATCATTCCTGGTAGTCCACAGGCCGAGGCCGTGGCGACTCAACTATCCAATGCCAGTGATTCGCGCTCGGAGTCGATTGGCGTAGTGCGAGAGGCTGAGCCGGTAGCGGAATCTGCTCCCGCTGCGCACGCTTCGACGGCTGCCGACCGGTCATCGACTGGCGATGATGTACTCGACCTGGCCGATGTCGGGTTGGCAAGCGCTATGGCGAAACGGGCAGCCCCAGCAGTCGGCGCCACAGTCGGCCTTGGTCTGCTTGTCTGGATCTTCCGACGCCTGCGCTCGTAGTACTGGGCGCGCCGAGTCTATTCCTGCACCCAGCTCGCTTAGTGTTGGCCGCTCTCGAACGCGTAGCTGTCGAACGTGGTGTCGTCGCCCGTCCATCCCCAAAGAGCGAGCACTGGTTCGTCGTTCGTTTCAATTTCGTGTCGCGCTCCGGGCGGGGTATGTGAGAAGCCACCAGCATGCAGTCTCTTCGGTGATCCGTCGATGGTCCAGGTTCCCGAGCCAGCGAGCACGAGGTAGAACTCCTCGGGGTCGTGCCAATGCACCGGATATCTGACGCCGGGGGAAAGGTAGAACAGTCCGAGGCGGCGTTGGTCTGGTCCGGTCAGCATGCCGTCAGGGCCCACCAGCTGTGTGGCAGCACTCAAGTGCACCCAGCCAGGTGGGACGAGGTTCGCGTCGCTTTGGTACCAATCGAGCCGCGAGTGTGTTTCAGCGATTGTTTCGACCACCGATCGAGTTAACGCACTCGTCAACGGTTCGAGCAATGGGAAGGGGCCGAGGGGGAAAGGACTTGGCTTGGTGGCCGCTGTATGTCCTTCAATGGCCTCGATGAGCTCAACGAACTCGCTCAGGATCGGTTGGCTCATGCTCGTGAGCAGTTCATGCACGGCTCGGGCCACCGAACGTGCTGCGTTCTCCGTTCCCATTTCGTTCTCCGTTCCCGTTTCGCAACAGTACTTCGAGACATCACAGCCAGCCAGTAAAAGCCAGGAACGCAATCTACCGGGCAGCAAATCAGACGATGCAATCCTGGCCATCGCTGCCAGCGTCCTGCGCTCCCCTCCGGTGCCCCCTCCGGTGCCTGGCACCAGCACCCGTCCAACCTGCCGATCCGGTGCCTCGATCCGGTGCCTGGCACCGAGATCTGGGGCGTGAGCCTTGACACGGCTCGTGGCGCTTCTGGGCGCTCGTTTGGTGCCAGGCACCCGGGGTGCACCCTGAGACCTTCATGAGGTCTTGTTGTCGGCAGTTCGCAACGGGCGGGTGAAACGCTGTTATGCAGCGGCTTCAACGCGTTCGTGCTAGACCAAGTGGGTCATCGCATGGGTCTCCAGGTATGAGGTGCTTGCGAGTACGGCCGGTGGTGTCGGACGGTCGAGTATCTTGTCGATGTCGGTCCAACCGGGGCTTTCGACAAGCTCCCGGTACCCGGCGATGCCGCCGCATTGGTTGAGGGTCGGCTCTGTCGAGAGCCACGACGGTGCCCTTCGTAGGCCGCAGTACGCTCCATAGCTAGACCATCTATAGGAAGCGAAATCCGTGACTCCGAGGTCCTTAGGGTTGCGGTGAATATAGCGTGAGACGGTGCTCAAATACTCGTCGGAATCGACGAGAATTGAGTGATACCTGCTCTTGAACATGGGCCCATCTCCACCATGGCGACGATGAAAGGATCGTACGTAGTTGCTGGCGAAGTGATGGACGAACTGGTCGAGGCCCTCATTGGGAGTTCGAACGAGCAGGTGGTAGTGATTTCCCATAAGCACGTAGGCGTGGACTTCGATGCCGAACCGAACGGCGCCTTCACCTACCAGACTCAAGAAGCGCAGTCGATCTCGCCGATTCGTGAAGATGTCTCGTCTGCAAGCGCCGCGGTTCATTAGGTGGTGCCATGCACCGGGAAATTGAGGGCGCAGTGGTCTGCCCATGGTTGTCTCCGTGTGTCTCTCGATTCGAATTCGGGGAAGTGACCGAGACGACGAACCGTCGACTAAGAGAAGCGCCATCACGACGGACTGCGCTGAGTGCACGATATCGCACTAGAGCGGCGCGGTGACGAGCCGGGCGCAACCTGCGGAGCGTGCCTGGCACCGGGATTGCTGGCACCGGGATTGCTGGGGAAGCGAGCGTGCCTGGCACCGGGATGGGGGCGGTCGTGCCTGGCACTGGGGTGAGGCACTGGGGTGATGACTGGGGTGATGGGGTGTGTGGCGCCGGTGGGAGCTGCCGTCGGCTACAGTCCAACTTGCTCGGTAGCGGCCCCGTGGGTCACGATGTGACCGGCGCTACATTCACCCAAATTCTTTCAGGGGCCTCTTGTGATCACTGCTCATGGACTTCGCCGACTTCTCGCAATTCTGTTGTCTTTCTCGCTGGCGGCAGCTGCGTGTGGTGGCGGATCGACCGAAGACGTCGCGGCCGACACTCGCAGTGAGTCTTCTGCGGAAACATCTGACGAGGCAGGAGCCGACGCAAGTGCGGATGGTTCCGATGCCGTTACCGCAGACGATGAAGGGGTCGCCGTTGCGACCGGTGGCACGCTTCGGGTCGGCATACAAAACGAAGCTCAATCCCTCAACCCAACGAACACGGGTTTGAACCGCGGGCCGATCATGATGGCGACCGCGGTCTTCGACACGCTCGTCGTGATCGACACAGAAGGTCAATGGCGAAATAACCTCACCGAGTCCTGGACACCAAACGACGATTTCAGTTCCTGGGAAGTAACGATGCGCGAGGGCATCGTCTTTAGCGACGGTGAAATCATGGACGCCGCCGCAGTGGTGAAGACGCTCGAAGCATTTCTGTCCGACCCGCTTACGTCGCTCGTATTCAAGCCAGCGTTCGCAACCGAAAATGCCGTTGAACTCGTCGACCCGATGACGTTCCGCCTCAACGCCCGAGGACCAAACGCTGCTCTTCCGTTCTACTTCGGCGAACAGCTGGGCATGATTGGTTCGCCAGCGTGGCTCGACGCACGCGACGAAAATCCGGAGTTGGACCAACTGCCGATCGGTGCTGGGCCCTACATGATCGTTGAGCGGCAACAGGACCAAAAGACGGTGATGGAACGGAACCCGAACTACTGGGCTGAGCCGGGGAACCTTGACAGCATCGAGTTCTACCCGATCAGTCAAGACTCGAGCCGTACCGATCAGTTCCTTGCCGGCGACCTCGACATTGTTCACGGCACCGACGCAGAATCGATCTTGCGCTTGCGCGAAGAAAGCGATGTCACCCGAATCGAAGACAACAGTGGCGAAGAGTTCTTGCTGCTCATGAACGCCCAGGTTCCGCCCTTCGACGACATTCGCGTGCGTGAAGCCGCAACGCTCGCATTCCCGAAAGCGCAGTATGCGAGCTTCATCGACGAAGGCACCGCTATCGAAGCGGACTCGCTGTTCTCAAGTGATACACCGTGGAACGTGCCTGGTCTTGAACAGATCGATGACCAGCCGGAACTCGCGGTGCCGCTCGTCGCCTCGTACTGCGCAGATGTGCCAGCTCAATGCACCGACGGCAAGATCAACATCGAATACCAATACGACGGCCCAAGCCTGTCGCTCGACCGGATCGCGACGCTGCTCGGTGACGCCTACTCGGACTTCTTTAACCTTGAAGTCCAAGTCATTCCCAACGACCAGCACATCAACGAGGTCATCTTTGGCCAGTACCAAATGGCAACATGGCGCTACCACGGCTTCAGCGACCCCGACGTCGATACGGCGTTTCTCGCCTGCGAAACCATCGGAGCGCTTTCGATCAACTGGTCTCGCAACTGCAACGACGAGCGCGATGCGTTGATGGTCGCCCAGCGTGCCACCGACGACTTCGCTGAGCGATACGCCATTTGGGCCGAGATTCAGGAGAATCTGCGGTCTACCTTCCAGTACGTGACGGCTTCGCATACCAACTGGATCGTGTCATCATCGAATACCGTCGGTGGCTTGTGTGATGCGGTCGCTCCCGATGGTGCCGAGCTTCCGTGCCAGATCCGCGGGGTCGTGCGAACTCCTGACCTTTTCCTGGCCAATTAGCCAGGTAGCCGTTTCGAGGGGGCGGCGGTAGATGAAGTTCATAGCAACACGTGTGGTGCAGATGGTTCTGGTCGTCGTGGCCGTGACCCTTCTCGCGTTCGGGGCCATGAACTTTTTGGGCGACCCGCTCTTCAACATTCTTGGTCCGATCGCGAACGAAGATGCCGGTCCCGAATTCGCCGAAGTCCGTGCGGAGGCTCGCGCCGAGTACCACCTCGACGATCCGTTTCTCGTCCGCTATGGCCGCTGGCTCGGTGACATGGTCCAGGGGGATTTCGGGCGTAGCTTCAAAAATCAGACGAACGTGAGCACGGAAGTCGCAAACCGGCTTCCCGTCACCTTGGTGCTGATGGTGTACGCACAAGTGATCTCCGTGCTGATCTCGGTTCCGTGGGCGATGTGGAGCGCGGCGCGCGCCTACCGACTACCGGACAAGGTGAGCACCGTCGTTTCGTTCGGCATGCTCGGGGTACCGGTGTTTGCGCTTGTGGTGCTGCTGTTTTGGCTCGGGGCAGTGCGTTGGGAGATATTCCCCACGCGATATGACGACGAAACCTTCAGGGCGCGGCTCTACTCATTGTTCTTGCCCGCATTGTCGTTGGCCATACCCCTCATCGCCACATACCAGCGTCTCTTACGCACCGATCTCATCTCGACTCTGCAGGAGGACTTCATTGCGGTCGCTCGTGCCAAGGGGCTGCCGCAATGGCAGATTCTGTTCCGCCATGCGCTTCGACCGTCATTGTTTTCGATGCTGACCGTGTTCGGCATTCAAACCGGCGCGCTCATCGGCGGATCGCTCGTGGTCGAGAGTTACTTCGGTATTCCCGGAATAGGTGCTGCCGTAATCGAAGCGATCATTCGCGATGACTTCCCGGTCGTGCTCGCCGTCGTGGTAGTCATCACGGTGATTTTCGTCGTCGTGAACTTCGTTGTCGACCTGCTGTACAGCTTCCTCGACCCCAGGGTGCGTCTCGATGCCTGAGCCAAGCGCCGTACTCGTCGACGCGGAAGTTCGCGAAGCTCCGCCCTCTGTCGCCCGGCAACTCGGCGTAGGGTTCTGGTTAGCCGTCGGGTTCCTCGTCGTCATCGTGCTGTTTGCGGTAGCGGCACCCGTACTGCCGCTCGCAGACCCAAACAAGGTGGCTGTGGGAAGCAAATTCGAGAGCCCTCGACCCGGGTTGTGGTTCGGGGCCGATAGCACCGGTCGAGATGTCTTCTCCCTCACCATGTGGGGAGCCCGAATCTCGCTGCTCGTCGGGTTCCTGGCGATCGTCATCGGTTTCGTGATCGGCGGGACGCTCGGAATTCTCGCGGGTTACTTCCGCGGCTGGTTCGACCGAATTGTGTCCTTCGGTTTCGTGACTCTCCTGTCGTTTCCGGCGCTGATCTTGGCCATCCTCATCACGACCCTGCTCGGCAGAACCGTGTTTTGGATTTCCTTTAGCCTCGGCATCTTGGCGATCGCTCCGGTCGGGCGTCTCGCCCGTGCACAAACACTGGTGTTCGCCGAGCGCGACTTTGTGACGGCGGCGCGCATTTTGGGGGCCACGGACCGGCGCATCATCGTCAAGGAACTGTTGCCCAACGTCGTGATCCCCATGTCGGCGCTGGCGTTGTTGGGCATGGGAATCGCCATCGTCGCCGAGGGGACCCTCGCCTTCCTCGGCATCTCCGTCAATGGTGGGCTGAGCTGGGGGAAGCAGATTCTCGAGGCCGGCAGCTCTGCCCGAAATCTGCAAGACGGCCCTCACGCCGCACTCTTTCCCATCGGCGTCGTGTTCTTGACCGTGCTGTGCCTGAACTATGCAGGCGATCGCATCCGCGAGGTCTTCGACGCAAAGGAGTCGGCGATCTAATGGCACTGCTAGAGGTCGAACAACTTAAGGTCACGTTCAATACGCCGAGCGGTCCGGTGTACGCCGTGTCCGATGTGAGCTTGTCGTTGGACAGCGGCGAAGCACTTGGCATTGTCGGCGAGTCCGGCTCGGGTAAGTCGGTAACGGTGAAGTCGTTGATGGGCCTGTTGCCGAGAACGGCGACAATCGAGGGTTCGGCCCGGTACGGCGATGTCGACATCTTTGGCATGAGCAAGGCACGCCGCAAACACTTCTATGGCGTCGACATCGCCATGATCTTCCAAAACCCGATGACGTCGCTGAATCCGGTGAAACGAATCGGCGCGCAGTTAATGGAGGGTATGAGGTTTCATCAGGGCTTGTCTGCAAGCGCAGCGAAGGCCCGAGCCGTTGAGCTGCTCGGCCTCGTTCGAATCCCTGATCCCGCAAAACGGTTGCGTCAATACCCCCATGAACTTTCCGGCGGCATGCGCCAGCGCGTGGTTATCGCAATGGCTTTGGCCAACGACCCGGCGCTCTTAATCGCCGACGAGCCCACAACCGCGCTCGACGTCACGGTGCAGCGTGACATTCTCGATCTGTTGGACTCGCTGCGCCGCGATCTCGATATGGCGCTGATCCTCATCACCCACGACCTGGGCGTCGTGCGGGATCGGGCCGACTCGGTTGCGGTGATGTATGGCGGGCGCGTGATGGAGTCGGCCCCGACCGTAGAGATATTTGCGGCCACCGAGCACCCCTACACACGAGCGCTCCGTAAAGCGATCCCGGACATGTCACTGCCTCGGGGAACCCGACTCGATCCGATTCCTGGCAGTCCTCCCGACCTCGCACTTGCGCCGGTGGCGTGCCCGTTCGCGCCACGGTGCACCGAGGCCACCGACCAGTGCCAGTCATCGGTGCCGCCGCGTGAAGCGCTGGCGGCCTCTTCCTCACACACGTTCGCATGCTTCAACCCGCAGGGGCCAGGTACAGCCGCTAATCGCACGTCGGGGGTGAAGTAATGGTCGGAATTGGTAACCGTGCGCTTCGCGATGATCACGACGCAGTGATTCGGGTAGAAAACCTGACCGTCGAATTCGCCGGTCCGAAGCGATCGATCTTGCAAGCGGTGAGCGACGTGTCGTTCGACGTTTTGTCCGGTGAGACGTTGGGAATTGTCGGTGAGTCCGGGTGCGGAAAGTCCACCACCGCCAAGGCCGTCATCCAAATGCCTCGTCCCACGACCGGATCGGTTCGCTATGACGGCACGGACCTGACGAAGGTCGACAAAGAAACGCTGCGATCGACGCGCACCGACTTGCAAATGATTTTCCAGGACCCTATCTCGGCGTTAAACCCGCGGCGCTCGGTGTGGGACATCATCAGTGAAGGCGTGGAAATTTGGGGCTCGCACGGATCCTGGACCGATGCCCGCCTGATCGAGCTCATCGAGTCGGTCGGCATCGATCCGCAGTATCGGGACCGCAAACCGTTCCAATTCTCCGGCGGGCAGTGCCAGCGCATCAGCATTGCCCGTGCGCTTGCCTTGGACCCACGCGTATTGATTTGCGATGAGCCGGTGAGTGCACTCGATGTTTCGGTCCAGGCACAGATTCTGAACCTGCTCGACGATCTCAAGACGGCTCACGATCTCACGATGTTGTTCATCAGCCACGACTTGGCGGTCGTGCGAAACGTGAGCGACAGGGTCATGGTGATGTACCTCGGGCGAGTCGCCGAAATTGGCGATGCCGACAGCATCTTTGATAACCCCGTCCACCCGTATACGCAGGCGTTGCTCGCCGCGATCGCCGGCTCTGAGAGCATTGAGGGCGCGCAGATGTCCGGGGAGCTTCCATCACCCCTTGACCCGCCGGCCGGCTGCCGCTTTCACACGCGGTGCCCCCACGCAACCGAGGTGTGTAAAACGACTGTTCCGGAGTTCGCGCCATTCGGCCCGGACCATTGGGTTGCCTGCCACCATCCGCAAGGAACTCCCGTCACGCTCACCGGTCGTTCTTAGCGGCGAGGCGCGAGCTGTTCCCGGGTGAGTCCAAGGCCGGTCACCGCAGCCGGCAATGCATCGCCGCGAACGAGTGAGGCAGCGACCTCGCCCGCGATGGGCGACGTGACGATTCCGCAACCGCCCTGGCCAACCATCCACACGAACCCGTCGACGCGGTCGTCGAGGCCGAACACCGGGTTTCGATCCGGGGCAAACGTTCGCAACCCTGCCCACGTGGTGGACACTGACCGCAGTCCCAGCGAGGAGACCGTGTTGATTCGGTCGATGGCAAGGGCGACGTCGATTTCCGCGGGGCGGGCATCGCAGGGTTCCGATGGGGTTTCATCCGAAAGAGAGCACAGCAGCTGTTGGCCGGCTTCGGCCTTGAAGTAGCACTCGAGGCCGGGGATGCCCGAATACACAAAAGGCCATCCCGAGGGATCCTGGTCGATGGGAGAGGTGAAGGCCGTGCGGCGCAATGGCAGCAAGCCGAGCGGTTCGACGCCGGCTCGTTCGGCGACGACGTCGCCCCACGCCCCAGAGGCGTTCACGATGACGGCTGCGCTGATCGGGCCGGCGGTGGTTTCGATGTGCCAGCGGTCCGTCGATCGTTGTGCGCTGGTCAATCCAGCGTTTCTCCAAACTTGGGCGCCGTTGGCTCGGGCCGATTTGAGGAAGTGTTGGTGCACACCCATCACATCGATGGAGCCGGCGGTGTCTTCGATCATTCCTACCGTGGCTACTTGGGGGTTGAGGGTCGGGCACAGTTCAAGAAGTTCTGTGCCCTGAACAAAGCGGATTGACGGCGTGACTTGGCGAGCGTCGCGAGCTTCGGCTTCGAACCCGGCACCCATGGCGTCGTTCCCAATGCGCAACACGGGCATTGGGGTGACAAGGGGCGTTTCGGAATCGGACGACGCATCGAAGAATGGCCGGCTCGCTGTGCTTAACCGATGAAAGACTGGCCCGCCTTCGTTCTCGATGTAGACCGCGGCGGACCGTGATGTCGTGTGGTACGCAAGCTCGTTTTCCTGCTCGAGGACGATGACCGAATGGGTGCACGAAACCTGCGACGCGGCCGACATTCCCGCAATGCCGCCGCCTACGACAACGATATCGGTGGTGGGGATCGCCATAAGGCGATGATACTCGCTGAGAATCACCTGATAGCGTTGTGCTGCGAAAGCACAGCCCGCTCATTGGAGAGCGGGCTGGAAAACCCTTGGAGGGGAAAAGTGAAGAAGTTTCTCACGATCCTTGCCATGCTCGCGTCACTGAGTCTTGTGGCGGCAGCATGTGGATCAACAATTGAGGATGCGGCCACTGACGCCGTTGACACCGCAAGCGATGCAGCTGGCGACGCAGCGGATGCAGCTGGCGATGCCGCCGGTGATGCAGTCGATGCGGTCGAAGATGCCATGGAAGATGACGCCATGGAAGACGACAGCGCTATGGCCGACCACATGGGCGACGGATCTCTCGGAACCGTTGTTGTCGAGGCAGGCGCCGAAGTTCAGATTCGTTCGTTGAACGCAATCTCCGGAGACGTTGCATTCCTCGGTGTGCCGAACCAGCGTGCGGTCGAGCAGGCCGTAGTTGACTACGGTCCAATCAACGGCTTCAACGTCACCAGCGGCCAGGGTCTCGACGACCTTTGTTCGGCAGATGGTGGCCAGGCAGCAGCTCAGCAGATCGTGGCCGACGAGCAGATCGTCGGTGTTATCGGAACATCTTGCTCGGGCGCTGCAACCGCAGCCGCACCGCTTATCAGCGACGCAGGCATGGTCATGATCTCCGGATCGAACACCTCGCCAGCTCTTACCTCTGATCAGCAGGGCAACGCTGGCGCAGACTGGCGTGTTGGTTACTACCGCACCGCACACAACGACCTCTTCCAGGGTGCAGCGATGGCGGAGTTCGTGTACAACGATCTCGGTCTCACTTCCGCAGCTGCGATCCACGACGGCGATCCCTACACCAACGGTCTTGCTGACGCCTTCGCTGCGTCCTTCGAGGCACTTGGCGGCGAGATCACTGCAGTGACCGGCGTAGCAAAGGAAGACACCGACATGGTTCCGGTTCTTACCGAAATCGCTTCTGGAAGCCCGCAGGCAGTGTTCTTCCCGATCTTCCAGCCAGCCGGTGACTTTGTTGCTGATCAGGCCAACGGAGTTCCCGGACTCGAGAACGCTGTTCTCCTCGCCGCTGACGGCTTGCTCAACGACGGCTTCATGGGCCTCGAGCAATCAGAGGGCATGTACTTCTCTGGTCCAGACGTGCGCTTTGGCGCCAATGCCAACCAGAGCACGGGTGTATCGGCCGAGGACTTCCTCGCCACCTACGAAGCAAACAACGGTGAAGCACCAGCAGCCCCGTTCTGGGGTCACAGCTACGACGCAGCAGCGCTGCTCCTTGACGCGATCTCTGCAGCATCATGGGTCGACGCCGACGGCAACCTGAACATCGATCGCCAAGGCGTTCGCGACCACCTGAACTCCGTCAGCGGCTACGAAGGCCTCATCGGCACGCTGAGCTGCGATGAGTTTGGTGACTGTGGATCGCAGAAGATCTCCGTCATCGAGCACACCGATTCCGGTGCTATTGAAGCGTCGAAGGAAAACGTCGTCTTCGAGTACGCACCTCGGTAACTATCGATCCGGTAGCGAAGGCCGTGTGAATCACACGATCATCACTGCCGGGTTCTTCTGAACATTGTTCGGATCGACAGCCCCGCCCAACCGGGCGGGGCTGTTGCCGTTTTGGGGGCGAAGTCGAGCTTGTTCGGAACTGCGCCGCTCAACAAGCGAGTTTTTCATTCGCTCGATTTGGAACTCGGGCCAGGCTACGTCCATGCTTTAACCCGGCCTGGCAGTACAGCGGCCCGCGGCAACGATGCCGTTGTGAGAAGGGGAGTGGTCAATGACCGCTGCAGTAAAGGTAAAGGGCGCGCAACGCACCCGCATCGACTGGTTTTTGTGGGTCATGCGAGTGGGGCTCATCGCTCTTATCTCAATTGGCCTGCTGGCGTTTGTCGCCCAACAGATTGACCCAATGAATCCGTTTGCCACCTGGCGCCACGGTGAAGAGGGTGCGTCACCACTAACATGGGCGCAGTTCCAGGGGCTCGCCGTGACCGGGATCAGTCAAGGAGCCATGTACGGCCTCATCGCACTCGGCTATTCGATGGTGTACGGCGTTCTTGGCTTCATCAACTTCGCCCATGGCGAGGTGTTCATGGTCGCCGCCTTCACCGGCTTCATCATGTCGAACAAGTTCGACGAAGCTGGCTGGTGGGAGGGTGGAGCGTTCATCCCGGCAATCTTGCTCACCATCATCGTCGCAACCATCGTCGCAACCGTGATTGCCATTGTGATGGAGCGGGTCGCATATAGGCCGCTTCGAGGCAGTCCCCGATTGATTCCCCTCATCACCTCGATCGGGGTCTCCTTCTTTTTGCAGAACGCAATCATCCTGCTCTTTGGGCCGGGGGCGAAGGGATATGCAAACTTCCCGGACTGGCTCGACAAGGACCGTGTCAACATCTGGCAGCTAGGCGAATCAGAAAGCGGCATTCCCACGTACCTGTTCAGTATCGAGAACAAGAAGCTGCTGGTCATTTTCGTCGCGGCGATCTCGATGGCGGCCCTGTGGTACTTCGTAGAACGCACCAAGACCGGTAAGGCCATGCGTGCCGTCGCCGAAGACAAAGAGATTGCGTCGTTGATGGGAATCGATGTCAACAGGACGATTGTGACCACATTCGCCGTTGGTGGCGCAATGGCCGGAATCGCCGGCATCCTTTGGGGAATCTTGTTCAAGTCGGTCATCGCTACCACTGGCTTCCTGCCGGGGATCAAGGCCTTCACCGCAGCGGTTGTTGGCGGCGTCGGCAACCTCGGTGGAGCAATGGCCGGTGGCGTGTCCCTTGGCGCTGCGGAGTCGCTTGCACCACTGATGATTCTCGATCCCTTCGGCATTGAAGGCCCGTCGCAGCTCCGTGATGCAGTGGTGTTCACCTTGCTCATCTTGGTTCTGCTAGTGAAGCCAACCGGTCTCTTCGGAGAGCGTCTTTCATCGGAGGGCCGAGCATGAGTACTCTCGATGCAAATACCGTGATCAACAGCGCTGCAGCGCCTACCTCGGCGATGCCGTCGATTCCGTTTGACAAGGTCCTGCGCACCGGTGCGCTCATGGGGCTTGGGCTGATCTTCATCTCGCTCGCCGGAATGCCAGTGGGTCTGGATTCTCGCGACCTGCTGTATTGGATTAACCCCGCTGTCTACGTTGACTACCCCGATGGGGCGGGGCTGACTCTCGGATTCTTGACGCTTCTGCTGTTTCCGCTTGCACTCGGGTGGACGGTCGGCAACGAGGTTGTGCTCGAAGGCATGGCCAAGCGCAGTCGCGGTCTCTCTGATGTCGTGACCAGCTTCCTCACGGGAGTTGTTGGCGGTGCCGGAATTTCCGTGCTGACGTTCCTTATGGGAATGGATCGCGAGGTTGGCGAGAACGGTGCACCCAGTTACGGGGCTCGCGACCCACTCGTCAACTGGAGCGAAGATCTCTACATCTTGTTGACGTTCAACCGTGGATGGACTTTTGCCCTGTGGGCTTGGCCGCTGCTCGCCGGCGTGCTCGCCGCAGTCGCCGGAGCGATGCGGGTCATGCCAGACGCGGTGCGCAAAGCCATTGTCTCGGCTGTTGTTGCAATCGTGTCGGTTTCGCTTCTGCAGTTCTTGATCGACGATCTACTCGATGGCGTCGGTGAAACGATTGCGGACCCTGGTCGTCTCTCGAACTTCTTCGGAGATGATCCATCCGCTGGCCGGCCACGGGTTGATTCCGTCTTTGACGGGCTGATTGATTTCATCTACGCAAAGACCGGTGGTTTGCGTCTGCAAGGCATCATCCTCGTCGCAGCGGTGGCAGCGGGGCTTTCGCTCGTTGGTTCATTCGTCACCCGTGGACGCTTCAAGCAGGCGCGCAAGGCGTACTTCGACACGCCCCTGCCAGAACGCACCCGGTCTACGGCGGGGCTCATGTTCGTCGTTGCTCTTCTTCTGCTTATCTTGCCGTTCTTCACCGGCAGCATCATCAATGAGTTGCTCGCGAACGTCGGCATCTTTTTGCTGCTGGCGCTGGGTCTCAACATCGTGGTCGGCCTTGCCGGCATCCTCGATCTTGGCTACGTGGCGTTCTTTGCCGTGGGCGGTTACACGACTGCGGTACTGACTTCGGCAGGGCGTGGCGAGGACTGGCCCAGCTGGGTACCGCTGCTCGTCAAGGACGGCGAGCCTGTCTTGGGCGGCTGGCTGATCGCCTTGGTCTTGGTCATGGTCTTCTCGGCGTTGACCGGTTTGCTCATTGGCGCCCCCGTGATCCGCATGCGCGGCGATTACCTGGCCATCGTGACTCTCGGTTTCGGCGAGATCATTCGATTGCTCTTCTTGTCTGATTGGTTGAGCGGCTATTTCGGTGGAGCCCAGGGCATCACGAACATTGAGGGTGCCGACTTCGGCCCTCTCGGAACGGTGACCGGCGTGAACCCCCGATCGGTGTTCTACCTGGTGATCGTGTTCTCGGCGATTGCGATCTACGTATCGTGGCGCCTGGAGCATAGCCGTCTCGGCCGAGCCTGGATGGCGATTCGCGAGGACGAAAGCGTCGCGGAGGCAATGGGCATTAATACGGTCAACATGAAGCTGATGGCGTTCGTCGTCGGCGCAGTTCTCGCATCGTTCTCCGGAGCCATCTTCTCGGCGAAGGTCGGTTCGATCTTCCCCACGTCATTCCTCATCCTCGTTTCGGTGATCATCTTGGTCGTCGTGATCGTGGGAGGTATGGGCAACATCATGGGTGTCATTGCGGGTTCATTGGTTCTGATCGGCGTCCTGGGCGGCCCAAAACAACCGGGCCTGCTTCAGGAGTTCAGCGAGTACAAGCTGCTGATCTACGGGGCGCTCCTCGTTTGGATGATGCTCAAACGTCCCGAGGGTCTCGTTCCGAACGTCCGTCGTAGCCGCGAGCTTCACCAAGATGAGTTCTTGCAGGATGCGTGGCTGAAGGGCGAGGTTGATACTGACGACGAAGATGGCAACGCGACCGCGGAGGTAGCGCCAGCATGAGCGAACGTATTCTCGATATTCAAAACTTGAGCGTCACCTTTGGCGGGTTGCACGCACTGAAGGACCTCAACTTCCACGTTGACGAGGGCGAGATCGTCGGCGTGATCGGCCCGAATGGGGCGGGCAAGACCACCTTCTTCAACATGATCTCGGGTATGGTCACGCCCTCTTCAGGCGAAATTCTGTTCGAAGGCGAATCAATCGTTGGCCTCGACCCCAATCAAGTCACGCAACGAGGAATCTCCCGCACGTTCCAGAACGTGCGGCTGTTTGCGAACATGACCATTGCGGAAAACGTCATGGTCAGCCAGCACTGCCGCACAAAGCAGGGCGTGTGGGGAGCGCTGTTCAACACGCCGAGCTTCCGCAAGGAAGAGCGAGAAATTCGTGAGCATGCCGAAAAGGTTCTTGGGTTCTTCGGGTCACGCCTTGTTGGCTACCGCCTTGAACAACCTGCGTCGGTGCTGAGTTACGCCAACCGTCGTCGTCTCGAGATTGCTCGAGCTATGGCGACTAGCCCACGCCTCCTTCTGCTCGATGAGCCGGTAGCAGGCATGAACCCGAAGGAATCGGCAGAGCTCACCGACCTGATCGGCAAGCTCCGCAGCGAATGGGGGTTCACGATTGTCATGATCGAGCACGACATGAACGTCGTGCGCGACGTGAGTGACCGAGTCGTGTGTCTCGATCACGGAGAGACCCTCGCTCAAGGATCGTTCGAGGACGTGTCCAATAATCCCGAAGTCATCGAGGCCTACTTGGGCCGTCCGCTGGAAAAGAAGAGTGCATCATGAGCGCCGACACAAAGCCGATCCTCGAATTCCGTAACATCAACACCCACTACGGCGCTGTACATATTTTGAAGGACGTGAACCTCGCTATTTACCCCGGCGAGATGGTGTGTCTGCTCGGCGGAAATGCGTCGGGTAAGTCGACCACGCTCAAGACGCTGCTCGGCATGGTGACGCCGACGTCGGGTGAGGTTGTGCTCGATGGCGAGGTCGTCAACGACAAGCCAACCTCGTACCGTGTGGAACGTGGCATCACTATGGTGCCGGAAAATCGCCGCCTCTTTAAGCGCCTCTCAGTCGAGGAGAACTTGCAACTCGGTGCATACCTCCGCAATGACAAAGCGGGCATTCAACAGGATCTTGAGCGGATCTACTCCATGTTCCCTCGCGTGTACGAACGCCTGTCGCAAAAGGCTGGAACGCTGTCGGGTGGCGAGCAACAGATGGTGGCAATGGGACGGGCGCTTATGGCCCAACCCCGCGTTCTGCTCATGGACGAACCGTCCATGGGGCTCGCTCCTGCTTTGGTACAAACCAACTTCGAGCTGATCGAGCAGATCCATCAAGAGGGCATCGCCATCTTCATGGTCGAGCAAAACGCCAACATGGCCCTGTCGCTAGCCGATCGCGGGTGGGTTCTGCAGACCGGCCGAGTGGTGCTCGACGACACCGCCGACGCTCTCCTTGCGAATCCGGATCTGCGTAAGAGTTACCTCGGTGAGGCGTAGCTGGCGGAGCAACCGCAGCCCGTCTTTGGCCTATGACCGAGTCTCTGGCCTATGACTAATAAGAGCGAGCCACTCCCGCCGCCCCGTTTCTTCGGAGCTGACGACGTTGACCGTTTGCTTTCGTGGCACTCGTTGATTTCGGCGATCGAAGCAGTTGTGGTCGAGGACGGTGCGTTCGCTCCAGAACGAACCGTACATACGGTTCCCGACGGTTCGGGCAACGACGCTGCGTTTTTGCTGAAACCGGGTTGGGTCGCCGGCGATGTGATCGTCGTGAAGGCGGTGACGTTCTTTCCCGACAACGGCCAGATGGGCCTGCCGACGATCAACGCCGGCGTGCTGTTGTTTTCGGGCGTCAACGGTTCGTTCCTCGGCGCGTGCGACGGCAACGTGCTGACGACCCGCCGGACGGCTGCGGCCTCGGCGGTCGCGGCAAAGCGCTTGGCTCGCCCCGACGCCCGCAGGTTGTTGGTGGTTGGAACCGGAGCGCTTGCACCCATGACCGCACGTGCCCACTGCGCAGTACGCGACTTCGAAGTCGTCGAGGTGTGGGGGCGCAACGGCGACAAGGCGCTCAGGGTCGTGGAATCGCTCGACGTCGACGGTATTACGGCGCGCGCGGTCGAGAGTCTTGACGATGCAGTCGCCGAAGCCGACGTGATCACGTGCAGTACTGGCTCGACGAGCCCGCTTATCAAGGGTGCGTTGCTCAGCCCCGGAGCACACGTCGATCTCATCGGGGCCTTTACGCCACAGATGCGTGAATCCGATGATGATGTCGTCCGCCGGTCAACCGTCTTTGTCGATACGCGCACGGACGGCACGCTGGCCGGCGATCTGGCCCAACCCTTGGAAGCGGGAATCATTGCTCCCGAAGACATCGCCGGCGACCTCACCGAGCTGGTGAATGGCGAACACCCGGGACGAGTTTCTGACACCGAGATCACGATGTTCAAGAGTGCGGGCTTCGCCCTCGAGGACGTCGCTGCTGCACGCCTCGTTTTCTCCCCGTAACCATCGAGGCGTCGGCGCCGTGTCGGGTGCGTCAGGATTTGTCGTCCGGCTCGATGGTTGACTGCACGAGTGTAATAGCGTGTCGGAATGACGAAGAGCACGCATGCAGCGGTGGCCGACGAGCGCAACGCGAACGTCCAGATCTACATCAACGGCGAGTTCTTCCCGCGCGATGAGGCCAAGATCTCGGTGTTCGATAGCGGCTTTCTCGTCGGGGACGGTATTTGGGAAGGGATCCGGCTCCATCACGGCGTGTTCGCATTTCTCGATCAACACCTCGATCGGCTCTTTGCCGGAGCCAAAGCGATCCACCTCGACATCGGTACCCGTGACGACATCACCGCAGCGCTGCGCGAAACCGTTGAGCACAACGACATGGACGACAACGTCCATGTGCGTTTGATGATCACGCGAGGCACGAAAAAGACGCCGTCCCAGCACCCGTCGAACACGATCGGCGGCCCAAACATCGTGATCATCGCCGAGCATAAGTTGGCTGACCCGACCGTGACGACCGAGGGGATTTCGCTGTTCACCGCAACCGTTCGCCGTCCTGGGCCAGACGTGCTAGATCAAAACCTCAACTGTCATTCGAAGCTGCACGAGGTGATTGCGCTCATTCAGGCGGTCGGGGCCGGAGCGGACGAAGCCCTCATGCTCGACGTCAACGGTGCGGTTGCCACATGCAACGCCACCAACTTCTTCATCGTCAAGAAGGGTGAACTGTGGACGTCTACGGGGTTCTACAATCTGCCGGGCATTACTCGCGCCCTCGTGCTCGAAGTTGCCCGCTCCGCTGGCATTCCAACCTTTGAGAAGAACTTCTCGCTCACCGACGTGTACGCGGCCGATGAGGTCTTCGTGACGGGCACGTTCGGTGGGCTGACGCCGGTGAGCGAAGTGGACGGCCGGTCGATCGGTGATGGCACCGGTGCCGCTCCGATGACCGCCCGGCTCGTCGACCTGTATCGCAATGCAATCGCCGCCGACGTCGAGCGTCAACGAGCACGAACCTAGAAGGCAGGTAGAGACAATGACTGTTCGTATCAACATGTGGTCGGGGCCGCGAAACCTCTCGACGGCAATGATGTATTCCTGGCGTCAGCGAGCGGACACGACTGTCGTCGACGAACCGTTGTACGCGTACTACCTGGTGGACTCCGGGCGCGAGCATCCGGGTCGAGACGACGTGCTGGCGTCTCAGAACACGGATGGTCAGGCGGTGATCGACGAGGTGATGATGGGAGATTACGACACCCCGATCGTGTTCTTCAAACAGATCGCGAAGCACGTCGGCAGTTTGGACCTGTCGTTCCTTACCGACTTCACAAACATCTTGTTGACCCGAGAACCTCACGACATGCTGACGTCATGGCAGGTGCAGATGCCCGACTCGACCATTGCCGACACGGGCTATCGCGAGCTGCTCGAAATTCTCGACATTCTGCTCGACGCCGGGCAAGAGCCGGTGGTGATCGAGACGTCACGGCTGCTCGGCGATCCCGCTGGCATCCTTGGCGCAGTTTGCGAGCGAACCGGGATCGAGTTCGACGAATCAATGTTGTCGTGGCCGGCGGGCCCCAAGCCCGAAGATGGTGTCTGGGCACCTTATTGGTATGACGGTGTGTGGGGATCCACGGGCTGGAAGCCGCACAAGCCGAAGAATGTCGAGCTGCTTCCGTCGATCGCGAATGCGCTGCCCGAAGCCGAAGAGGCCTACGCCCGATTGCTGCCGTATCGGTTGTAGTTGGCTCGCAAAGCCGCAATCGGATCGGGCGGCGTGCACCAAACCTAGTGTTCGCCTGCACACTGGGGTCATGCAAACTCTCCAGGCGCTCCGCGGCGAGCTCAGCAAACTCGAACGCGTCGTCGTGGCCTTTAGTGGTGGCGTCGACTCGGCCTTGCTGGCCTATGTCGCGGCAGAGACCTTGGGGTCACACAATGCTGTAGCAGTCACGGCCGTGTCGCCATCGCTGGCTGGTATCGAGCACAACGACTGTAAGGAACTTGCGGCTACGTGGGGGTTGGACTGGCGCGAAGTCCACACCGATGAGATGGAGAACGCCGCCTATCGACTGAACGATGGCAATCGGTGCTTCCATTGCAAGGACGCGTTGATGGACGCTGTGCAACCGATCGCCGATGAGCTTGAAGCTACTGTGATCTTGGGGGTCAATGTCGATGATCTCGGCGACCATCGGCCAGGTCAGCACGCAGCCGAGCAGCGGGGTGCGAAGTTTCCCATGGTCGATGCTGGCCTGGATAAGAACGCCGTTCGTGAGGCTAGCCGGGCTTTGGGGCTCGCCACTGCTGACAAACCGGCTGCCGCGTGCCTGGCCTCGCGGATCCCCTATGGCACTCCGGTGTCGATCGAGCGGCTTACCAGTGTCGAGGGTGCCGAGCTGGCACTCAAGCAGATGGGCTTTGGCGAAGTTCGTGTGCGGCACTACGAAGACAGCGCTCGCATCGAAGTGCCGATCGACTCGCTTTCAGGCATCCTGCAACGACGCGACGAGGTTGTGGCCGCGGTGCGTCAAGCTGGCTATCGCTACGTGACGCTTGATCTTGAAGGATTCCGTTCGGGGAATTTGAACCAAGCGCTTAGCGATTCGTAACCTGGTTTGTTCGGCCCGACCGATTGCTTACCTGTTGAGCCATATCTGATTACTTGCCGGGCCATCGGCGGTGAGCACGTCGAGGTCGCCGTCGCCGTCGATGTCGGCCCACTCAATGTCGTGCGATCTCACGGTGCCAAGAAGCTGGCCGCTGTTGGTGAAGATGCCGGTGCCGTTGTTTAGCCACAGCGAGTTTGCACCTTCGAAGTCGGCCACGATGAGGTCGATGTCGCCGTCGCCGTCAGCGTCGCCGGCATCTATCGAGCGGGAACCGCCGCGTCCAATGATCTGACCGCTGTCCGTAAAGACGCCGTTGCCATCGTTGAACCAAATGGTGTCGCCATCAGTCACTCGTGCGAACGCAAGGTCTTCGGTTCCGTCTCCGTTGAAATCGGCAACGACGGCTTCATGGGTTTCGGCGATGCCGAGCGACTGGCCACTGTTGGTGAAGACGCCGCTGCCGTTGTTGAACCACAACGTATTTGGGCTGCCCTGATGTCCGAACACCAGGTCGATGTCGCCGTCGTAATCAAAGTCCAATGCGGCCACGGCAACGCCAACGCGTGCGCCTAGGCGCTGTCCGGAGTCACGGAAGAAGCCGTTGCCATCGTTGAGCCAGAGTGTGTTGTCCCCGTCCATGTTGGCAATGGCCACGTCGAGGTCGCCGTCGCCGTCGACGTCGCCCAACGCAATGCCTGCTCCGCTTGCATTGCCGAGGAGTTGCCCGGTGTTGGTGAAGGTCGCGTGACCGTTGTTCAGCCAAACCTCATCGGCCTTGTTGTGGAAGACGAACACGAGATCGAGGTCACCGTCGCCATCGAGGTCCCCCAACCCAATATTGTCGGTTGTGCCCGAGTCGAGCAGCTGGCCGGTGTGGGTGAAGTTTCCATCCCCATCATTGAGATAGATCGCGTCGCTCTTCACTCGGTTTGCGTATACAACGTCGATGTCGCCATCGCCGTCGAGGTCGCCGGTCGCTAACGCAAAGGTGTTCGCTTCCGGGTCGTCTAAGGACGCTGCGAGGGTCGCTAGGCTGCCGTTGGACGGAGTCGTGGGGGTGGCGTCGCAGACGTCGCCGATGCCATCGCCGTCGGTATCGGTCTGGAGTGGATCAAAGTGGTCCGGGCAGACGTCGACGGCGTCGTCGACCCCATCGCGATCTTCGGGCCCAGTCGCGAAAACCGAGACAGAACCGGTGGTTGCAAGCCCTTCGGGGTCTTCGACCGTGTACTGGAAAGAATCGGTGAGGGTACGGGAGCCCGAATGGGTGTACGTAACCGTTCCGTCGCCTTCGATCGTTGCCGTGCCCTGTGATGGGCGCGTGACGGAAGTAACGGTGAGGGGGTGCCCGTCGACGTCGGAGTCGTTCGCCGTGACATCGATGTTGAACGGTGTGGTGAATTGAGGGGTGATGTTGTCTGCGGTGGTGGTCGGAGCATCGTTTATCGGCGTGACGGTCACCGTCACGGTGGTCGCCGGTGAGGTGAGTCCGCCGCTATCGACAATCCAGTAGCCAAACGAGTCGGTGCCAGCGAAGTCCGGCGCTGGCGTGTAGTCAAAGGTTCCGTCGTTGTTGTTGACGATGTCGCCGTGTCTTGGCGCCCGGGTGACGGCGATTGATGCTGGTCCGGCGGCGTCGTCTCTGTCGGGGTCACTGTCGTTGGCCGTAACACTCCCGGTGGCGAAAGGTGTGTCTTCTTCGGTCGTGAACAACGGACCCGAGTCGGCATTTGCGACGGGTTGTTCGTTTTCATCTTGGACATCGATCTTCACCGTTGTGCTCGAGGAATGTTCGCCATCGGTGGCAGCAACGGTGATCGAGTGCGTCGGAGTTTGTTCAAAGTTCAGGCTGCGACCGAGTACGAGCGTTCCCTGATCGGAGATCTCAAACAGGTTGGTTGGGTCGCCGTCGATGATGCGCACAGTGATCGAGTCATTGTCCGGGTCAGATACTGCGAACGCGTCGAGTTCCTGGCCAACGGGCGTGTTCTCCGAGATCGCAACCCGTTTTGCCGTGATAACGGGAGCTTGGTTGGGGGGAACAGTCGTGGTCGTGGGAGCGATCGTCGTCGGTGCAGCGACCGACGCCGGTGTAGCAACCGTCGTCGTCGTCGTCGTCGTCGTCGTCGTGGTGGTCGTGGTCGTAGGAGCCGTCGTCGTGGTCGGCGCTGCCGTGGTCGTCGGGGTCGTGGTCGTCGGGGCCACCGTCGGGGCCACCGTCGATGGCGGAGCAGTGGTTGGGGCTGTAGAGGTCGTTGGAGCTCTCGTGGTCGTCGTTGGAGCGGTTGTTATCGATGGGGCGGCACTGGTCGTCGGCTCGACGGTTGTGACAACGACCGATGTGGATGTCGTCGCAAGAACCGTTGTTGGCGTCGGGAGCGCGGTGGTCGTCGTCGTTTCGACAACCTCGACTTCGGCCGGAGCGAACGCGATGGGGCCCTCGGGGACGGATGCTTGGGTGGCGGTTGCTGCGGTCACGACGCCGACCGTGGCAACCGCAGCCGTGAGAGCCGTGTTCGACGCAATCGTCGCTGCGGGCACTGGGAGCAGGGCCGCTCCGGTGAGGTTCGCGAGCCATCGCCAGGGTGCTGCGACTGCATCGACCTCGCCGATGCCCACATGAAGGAATGCTCGAACGAGGGCAGGGTCGAACTGTGTGCCAGCACATGCGATCAACTCTTGTCTGGCCGCCTCGGGGCTCAGTGCCTTTTTGTAGCTGCGGGCGCTCGTCATCACGTCGTAGGCATCGGCGATCGCAACGATTCGCCCGGCGAGCGAAATGTCTTCGCCTGCGAGGTCGGATGGGTATCCCTTGCCGTCCCAACGGCAATGATGTTGGTCGGCGGCATGGGCCCACTCTCCAAGCCAATCCTCGAGTGGAGTCAGGTATTCAAACGCCGCGGCCGGGTGCTGCTGTAGTTCTGCCCACTCATCATCTGTGGGGCGCCCGCGCTTGCTCAAGATGTCGGCCGAGACCGACAGCTTCCCGACGTCGTGCAAGAGCGCTGCCCAGCGGAGCTTGTTCATGTCATCGCCCTTGATGCCGACCTCGCTTGCGAGAAGCTCGGAATAGGCGCGTACACGTTCGGAGTGTCCGCGGGTCAAGCGGTCGTGATCGTTGATGTCTTGCAACAACTGCACGAGGTAGTCGGAATGTAACGTTTCGTTCGTGGTGTCACCGCGTTGTTTTGCAGCTTCAATATTGCGGAGAAGCGCCTTGGAGTTCGAGCCACGAAGGAGCGCCCGTGATCGAGACGGCGCCTGGTCGGGGAACACCAGCGACAGTTTCATGAGGGCCACGAGCGGGGTGAGTCGACGAGCGACCCGAACGAGGGCAAATAGCAGGACGTTCGCGAGCACGAACATCACCGCAACCCAGCTCCAACGACCCAAGCCGAGTTCCGCTGGCGGGAAGGCCCGACTTATCGCGAACGTAAACAGGATCGACACCACAATCGGGACCGTGAGGATCAGAACCCGAAGCAGACGAGCGAGGTGCGGGTGAGCGGTCCATGCTGATCCAGAGAGCGTGCGTTCCTCGGCTCCTGTGGTGGGACCTGACTCGGGCATAAAGTAGGTATCGGCACGTTCCCCAAAAGCCGCATAGAGCGAACGACCTAGAGCTGTATCGCCGTGAACGCCGTCGTTCGTGTTGGGCCTATCTATCCTTGAGGCTGTGTCCGGTTCTGTTGTGGTCTCTGCTTTCTACAAATTCGTCGCGGTTGATGACATCGATGCGTTGCGCAATCCGTTGCTTGAACAGTGCCTTTCGCTCAACATCTTTGGTTCGATCCTCGTCGCTGCCGAAGGCATCAACGGAACCATTGCCGGAGGGCGTACGGAAATCGATGAACTGTTTCGGTGGTTGCGCGACGATCCTCGCTTTTCGGACCTGAGCACGAAAGAGTCATTCGCGAGCGAGCTGCCCTTCAAACGTATGAAGGTGCGTCGCAAGAACGAAATTGTGACGCTGCGCCACGAGGTTGACCCGAACGAGGTCGTCGGTACGTACGTCGACCCCACCGACTGGAACGACGTGATCTCCGATCCCGACGTTCTCGTGATCGACACGCGCAACGTGGAAGAAGTCTCCATTGGCTCCTTCACTGGCGCCGTCGACCCAGGTACTACAGCATTCAGCGACTTTGCCGAATGGGTCGAGGAGTCGCTGGACCCCGAAACGCACACCAAAGTCGCCATGTTCTGCACCGGAGGCATCCGATGCGAGAAGGCTTCCTCGTTTATGCTGAGCAAGGGCTTTGCCGAAGTGCTCCATCTTGAAGGGGGCATTCTCAACTACTTGGAAAAGGTGCCCGAGTCGGAGTCGATGTGGGAAGGCGAGTGTTTTGTCTTCGATGAACGCGTCTCGGTTGACCACGACTTGAATGCAGGGCAGTACGACCTGTGCCGAGGCTGCCGTCGGGTGGTGTCTGAGGCCGATGAGCAAACCCCCGAGTATGAAGAGGGCGTGTCGTGCCCAGCATGTTTTGGGGGCCTGACCCAGGAAAAGTTGGAGAGCCTGCGCGAGCGTCACCGCCAACAACGCGCCGCTGAAGCCCGCGGTGAGCGCCACGTTGGCCAGGTGTTGAGCGAGCCTGAAGCCCGCTGATTGGCCTCGGCCGAACCTAGGCCCGACTTAGGACAGCAGTGCCCCGAGCTTGTCGATGGCCATCTGCCAACCCTGGCCTCCCGGTGAGTCGGCGGGAACGCCGACGTGGGTCATGGTCATGTGGGTCGTTCCTGATTCTTCGCGTAGCTCGACGACGACGTGGGTGGTCATGTCGGTTCCTTCGGGCATTCCCATAGCTTCTGGGGCAGTGGGGTTACCGTGCTCGTCGCTCATCATGTCGGTATAGACGACTTTGGTCATTGGCGTAACCTCCACAAACTCGCCACCGAACCACATCTGCATCTCGCCGTTCGGTGTTTGCATCGCCATGCAGATCAGACGCTTGCCTCCGGGCTGGACATCCATGTTGCAGGTCGGGATGCTGGCACCCTGTGGCCCGTACCACGACGCGAATTGTTCGGGCTGTGTCCACATGTCCCAAACGGTTTCCACGGGGGCGTCATAGGTGCGTTCGATTGCGACCCAGGCGGGTTGTGTAGTCATGTCTGTTCGGTCCTCGAGTTCGTTTCCGGTAACCGAATCTTAGGGACGCTGCACCGCCGGTCCTCATGGTCGAGTATAAAAGCTGACGAACGAATGTTCGCTTCGAACGAATGTTCGTGTACTGTGGTGGCCCGGGCGGAGAAGCCGAACCTGCGAGGTCCTCTCATGTATAACACCAACACGGTTGCTCGGTCTGCGGATCGACGTCGGCGTCATTTGGCGGTCTATCACCGGGCCATGCGAGCAGCGCCAACGCCCGACGAGCGCGCCGAAGTCGCCGAGCGGTATCGGCCATTGCTTGTTGCCGGAGTCCATGGAAACGCCACTGCAGCGGCGGTCAGCTATCTCGCTGGCGCTGCTAGAAATTCGGCTCACGAGTCCGCGAGCGCGGGCTCCGGGTTTGCTGTCACAGTGGCTGCGTAGTGTCGGGTCATGGCTAAAGCAAAGACCGTCTTTCTCTGCCGCAACTGCGGCCACAAAGCACACAAATGGATCGGTCAGTGTCCGGACTGCCACGAGTGGAATAGCCACGACGAGGAGATAGCAGATCGAATTTCTCAAGCATCGCCCATGTTCGGCCAGCCGCCGCGGCAAATCAAAGATGTCACGGTCGACAACTATCAAACCTGCTCGACGGGAATCCCCGAACTCGATCGTGTGCTCGGTGGCGGGTTCGTGGCGGGCTCGGTCACCCTGGTCGGTGGCGAACCCGGCATCGGAAAGAGCACGCTGCTGTTGCAAACCGTTGCGGAGATGGCGCGATCGGGCAAAACGTGTTTGTACGTTTCTGCTGAGGAGTCGGCAGAACAGGTGCGGATGCGCGCCGACCGGCTCGACGCCGTCGTCGACAACCTGTGGCTGGTGTCGGAAACATCGTTGCAAGGTGTGCTCGCTCATTGCGATTCACTGAAGCCCGACATGGTCGTCGTCGATTCGATTCAAACGATTCACGATCCGGATCTCACCTCCGCTCCTGGTTCGGTCGGTCAGGTTCGACACTGCGCTCATCGGCTCGTTACCGAAGCCAAGAGGCGTTCAATGTCAACGGTTCTTGTTGGTCACGTCACGAAAGAGGGTGGCCTTGCCGGGCCCCGGGCACTCGAGCACGTGGTCGACACCGTGTTGGCGTTCGAGGGCGATCGTCATCACGCGCTTCGGTTGCTCCGGGCGGTCAAGCACCGCTTCGGGGCAACCGACGAGCTCGGTGTCTTTGAAATGATGGGAACGGGGTTGGCCTCGGTAAGTGATCCAAGCCGATTGTTCCTCTCCGATCGGGCGAAAGGCGTGGCTGGGTCGATCGTGGTGCCCGTGCTCGACGGGCACCGCCCATTGCTTGTTGAAGTCCAGGCGCTCGTCGCTCCGTCGAGTCTTGCGTCTCCGCGACGTTCGGCCCAGGGGGTCGACACCGGCCGCCTATCGCTTATTATTGCGGTCCTCGAGCGGCGTTCTCAGATCGGGTTCGCAAAGACCGACGTGTTCACCTCCGCGATCGGCGGGGTAAAGGTGAGTGAGCCAGCCGCTGACCTTGGAATGGCGCTCGCCCTGGCATCGTCGGTAACCGGTCATCCGCTCGATGCGGGTCTTGTTGCGTGTGGTGAAGTTGGGCTGGCTGGCGAGTTGCGTCAGTCGGCTCAGACGGAACGGCGCCTCTCCGAGGCAGCCCGGGTCGGGTTTACTTCAGCCGTCATCCCTGCCGGAGCGCCGCCCACCCCCGATGGCATCGTCGGCCTGCGGGCAGAGACGATAAGTGAAGCGCTCAGCCTCACGGGGATGGGCGGGCACCGAGGTGGCTTTCACCAATCAGCGACAGGAAAAGCTGGTCAGGGTCGTCCATTGACCGGCGATGAGCTCGGCGTTGACTGGTCCGTCGTGCGGCCGTTGCGGCGAGGTCGCGGCGAGTAGGCGGCGGTCCGTCTCGGCACTATTGGTGTGCCCGACAAGTACGAACCCAATAGGAACAACAGGGCGATCGATGCGTCTACGCTGCCGTGATGCGTGCTTACCGACCGGCTGATGCCGAGACAATATTGGCTATCAATGCAGAATGTGTACCCGAGGTCGGCGAGATGGATGCCGACAAGCTCGCCTATTTCGTAGAGAACGCAAGCTTCTTCTCCGTGATTGATGGTGCCGATGATCGGCCGGTTGGATTCATGATTGGGCTCGATGACTCCACCGAGGGCTACGGCAGCCCAAATTACGCGTTCTTTCGTGAACGCTACGAGCGTTTCGCCTATGTCGACCGAGTCGCACTCACCGCCAACGCTCAAGGGCAAGGGCTGGGGCCTGCGCTCTATGAAGCATTTGAGCAATGGGCCCAAGCGAACGACAGCCCCATGCTGGCCGCCGAAGTCAACACCGTTCCAGACAATCCCCACTCACACCATTTCCACAAGAAATCTGGATTTGTGGAGGTCAGCCGGGGGAACCCGTACGGCTCCGTCGAGCAGGTCGCTTATTACACAAAAGAGCTGTAGCCGGAAACTAGCGGCTGCGGATCTCGAGTTGCTTGCGGTTCGTGATGGTGTAGCGGCGGTCGGTTTGGCTCAACCAACCCAGTCGGATGAACGCGGAGATTGCCTTGTTCACCCGCTCGCGCGAGGCACCGACCATACCCGAGAGTTCTTCCTGGGTAATCGGGAGCATGAACTCATCAGAGTCGCCAGCGAGTTCCAGAAGTCGTTTCGCTGTGCGACCGGTGACGTCTAGGAACACCGAGTCTGCGAGCGCCTCGTCCATCGACCGCAGACGGCGGGCCAACATGTCCACGACGCGCCACAGCAGTTCGGGATGCGATTCGTAGACGGCACGCGCTGGCCCGTAGGGGATCTCGGCGACCTTTGAGGGTTCGAGGGCCCGGGCTTCGGCCGAACGGCCAAGCCCGTCAAAGAGCCCCATCTCGCCGAACAGGTCGCCGTCTTCCATGAGAGCAACAACGGACTCACGCCCATCGACAGACTTGTTCGCAATGGCGATGCGGCCGGTGATGACGATGTACAGGGCGTCGGGTTGTTGGCTCTCGCTAAACAGGACGTCGCCGCGCCACAGTGAACGCTCAGTGGCGGATGCAGCAAGTTCAGACGCAATTTCGTCGCCTACATCGCGAAAAAGATCAACTGAAGTAAGAAGTGAGGTTTCAACCATGACGAAGCAATACTAGTGACATGAGCCACCCCTACATCGATTCAGAGGCGGACTTGATGAAAATTGTTTGGACAATCGTTGTCGCTGGGGGATCTGGACTGCGATTCGGAAGCCGAAAACAGTTCGCCGACATGGGCGGAAAGTCGGTGTTGCAACGCTCGGTGGAAGCCGCAGCCACCGTGTCTCACGGTGTCGTTGTTGTGGTTCCCGCCGACGCCGTCGATGGCGTGGAAGCCGCCGTCGACGTCGAGCTGGCGGTCGTGGCGGGCGGCGAAACGCGAGCCGGATCGGTTCGCTGTGGGCTCGCCGAAATCCCGCAGAACGTGGACGTCGTGCTTGTCCACGACGCTGCACGCCCGCTGGCGAGCCCTGAATTGTTCGCTCGGGTCGTCGGCGCGGTGGCTGCGGGCGCTCGCGCCGTAGTGCCCGCCGTTCCGGTAGCAGATACGATCCGTCACATCGAAGGAGGTGTCGTGGACCGGAGCGAGCTGCTCGCGGTGCAGACGCCTCAGGGGTTCGACGCCCCGACGCTGCGTTTGGCCCATGAGCGCAACGCCGAGGCGACCGATGACGCAACGCTCGTCGAACTCGCCGGGCATCGAGTGGAAACCATCGAAGGCGAGCCCGAGAACCGTAAGCTCACCGAACCCAGCGACCTCATTACCGCTGCCGCCCTTCTCGCACACCTCAAGGCTGCCGATCTATGACCATGACCCCCATCGACGAAAACGAACCAGCCCAGCACCTACCAAGCATTCGAGTGGGCCAAGGCTTCGACATTCATCCGTTCTCGTCTGACCCCGACCGGCCAATGGTGCTTGGCGGGGTGGTGTTCGCCGACGCCGGCCGCGGACTGCACGGCCACAGCGACGCCGACGTCATCGCCCACGCGGTTACCGACGCCGTGCTCGGAGCGGCCGGCCTCGGCGACATCGGCTCGCACTTCCCCGACACCGACCCTCGCCTTTCGGGCGCCGACAGCATCGAGCTGTTGCGGTCCGCTGCGGCAGCGGTACGCGCCGTTGGCTGGCAGCCACAGAACGCCGATTGTTCGGTCGTACTCGACTCGCCGAAGCTTGCCCCTCATCGCGACCGCATGCAGCAGCGGCTATCGGAGGCCCTCGGGGCGCCGGTGACAGTGAAGGGGAAGCGGCCTGAAGGCATCGGAGCGCTCGGACGAAACGAAGGAATCGCCTGCTGGGCCGTTGCGCTCGTTGCGCGATCTGTGTGATCGAGCCCACCAATCGCGCCATTCGAAGCATCGGCCCTTTTCTTGTCTACAAGATTCGTGATCCTGCACCGCGACGACTTCGCAACCTCATCATTGGCCTAACCATCTTTGGGATCGCCCTTGGGCTTTCGGTCGAAGCGAGCCTTGGCGTAAACCCCTGGACGGTCTTCCATGGCGGTGTTGCCATACACACGCCGCTGTCGATCGGCACAGCCGTGCTCGCTGTTGGCGTGATTCTGATTCTGGCATTTCCTACCATGCGCGAACCAATAGGCATCGGCACACTGCTGAATGTGGCGGTGATTGGCCCCGTCATGGATCTCACGATCTTCGTCGTTCCCGATCTGACGACAATGCCGGCACGGGTGCTTGCGCTCTTCGTCGCTCCGATTCTTATCGGGGTCGGGTCGGGCTTCTATATAGGCGCCGGCCTCGGGCCAGGACCGCGAGACGGAATCATGACGTTTCTTCAGGGCCGTGGCCTGCCGATCTGGCTCGCTCGTAGCAGCGTCGAGTTCACCGCGTTGATCTTCGGCGCATTGCTCGGCGGTGACGTTGGGCTGGGAACGGTGTGGATGGCAGGCTCGGTTGGCTTTTGGGTGCAGATCTTCCTCGCCCGCCTGCGGATCGATCCAGCCCCCATACCCGCTACCGCTGCCTGACGGCTGTTTGTGTGCGAGTTGCGCAGGTACACTCGACCGTAGTTTCCACTGGGCGTTAGCGCGCCGCGCCTCGTCGTGATGGCGCGTTGAAAGGGCCACATTATGGCAAAGGGCCGCAACTCCAACAGCCGTCGAGGTTCGAAGCCGCCCCGTGGTGGCGGGCCACGCTCGAACACTCGCCGACCTCCCCAACGGCAGGGCGCGAGCGGCCGTGAAGACGGTGTCGCAGGGTCGGCCGGCGAGGGTCGCCGTCGCAAAGGCCCGGGCGGCGATCGGATCGAAGGTCGCCACGCCGTTCGCGAATTGTTGTTGGCGAACAACCGCAAGGTACACGAGATCGTCATGCAGACGGGACTCGATTCGGCCCCTATTCTTGAAGACATCACGATGCTCGCCGAGGATCAGCGGGTTCCACTTCGTGAGGTCGGGCGTGGAGCATTCGATGCGCTCACCGATACCGAGAGCGCACAGGGAGTGTTCGCCGATGCGGAGCCGCTGCCAACCTGTGAAATTGAGGAGTTGATCGAGCAACCGCACCCGTTCTTGGTGATGGTCGATGGCGTCACGGACCCGCACAATCTTGGTGCAATTTTTCGTTCTGCCGACGCTGCAGGAGTAACCGGTCTCATATTGCCGAAGCACCGATCTGCCCGTATCTCTGCGACGGTATCGAAAACGGCGGCCGGTGCTATCGAGCATGTGCCTGTCGCAAACGTCGCCGGTGTCCCCGCTGCTATCCAGACACTGCAGAAGCACGATGTCTGGGTGGTTGGCCTGGACGAGGCGGGACGCCGTCCGATCTTTGATCTCAACCTGGCCGATCAGCCGTTGTGCCTGGTGCTCGGCGCTGAGGGCCCCGGGCTCAGTCGGCTCACGAGGGAGCGGTGCGATGAACTCGTCTCGATCCCAATGCAAGGAGCGGTGGCGTCGCTCAATGTGTCGGCGGCAGCAACGGTGGCGATGTTCGATGTCGCTCGTCGTCGACTCGAGCTTCGTAGCTCGTCATGATCCGCGCGGGCATCATTTCGCTGCACACTTCCCCGCTCACACAGCCGGGGGCCGGTGATAGCGGCGGCATGAATGTCTACATTCGCGAGTTTGTGTCGTCGCTTACGCAAGCGGGAGTTGCCTGCGACGTTTTTGTGCGGCGATGGGACGATGAGCTCGATCCGATCGTGGAGGTCGAGCCCGGCTTTCGCGTGATTCATGTTCCCGCTGGGCCACCGGACCTCTCCAAGGAACAGCTCCCGGCGATCGTCGACGAGTTCACTGCCTGGATGTCACAATGGCTGCGTGAGGACCCGGTCGACGTGCTTCACGCAAACTACTGGCTGTCGGGAATCGTTGGTCACCAGCTGAAACATCCCCTAGAGCTGCCGCTGGTGACGACGTTTCACACGTTGGCGCGTGTGAAAGCCGAAGTCGGTGACTTCGAGCCCGGTCCCCGGGTCGACGCCGAGGCGACCGTCGTGGCGTGCTCGGACGTGTTGGTGGCCAATGCCGATGAGGAGCGTCGGCAGCTGATCGAGTTGTACGGCGCAGATCCCGATCGGATTGAAATCGTTGCGCCCGGGGTAGACCGGGCGTTCTTCTCGCCGGGGAATTCGGTTGGGGCGAGGCAGGCCATTGGCTATGCGGGTGGTCCGCTCGCACTGTTCGTCGGCCGAATTCAACCCCTCAAAGGAGTCGACATCGCCGTTCAAGCGCTGGCGCTACTCGACGACGAAACGGCGAAGCTCATGATCGTGGGTGGCGCCAGTGGACAGCAGGGAAGCGCTGAGGTTGATCGCGTGCATTCCCTCATTGACGACCTGGGGCTGGTTGATCGGGTGTTGTTCGTTGATCCGCAGCCGCATTATGCGTTGTCCACGTACTATCGCGCCGCTGATGTCTTGGTGATGCCCAGCAGGTCGGAATCCTTTGGCCTCGTCGCGCTCGAAGCAGCTGCTTGTGGGATCCCCGTGGTGGCCGCTGCCGTTGGTGGTTTGCGTACTCTCGTGCAGGACGGCGTGACGGGTTACCTCATCGATGAGCGAGACCCGGCCGAATATTCCGCGGCGATGAATCGACTGTTGGCTGACCCGATCCACGCAGCTGCCATGGGCGCTGCCGCAGCGGTAACCGCGAGCCGCTACCCCTGGGCGGGTCTTGCAACGCGGTTGCGGCGAATTTACTCAGACCTGATCGCGGCGAAGGCGCTCGTCGATTGCACGTAGTAACCGGGGCGTGGGTCGGCGATCGATGCAGCCCTTGGCCTAGCCTTTGGGTATGGATGAGCTCTCGCCGCCGACGACCCTGGAACGTAACGCCGCTCGCGCAGCGCTGACCAAATGGCTCGATGGCCTGGAAGACAACCCGGTGGTCTCCGCGGTCGTGCACGACGTTGAGTCCTCGCTGGACCGTTGGTTCGTTCGGGTTACCGGTGAGGCGAAGGATGTGTATTCGGTGTGGTTCGAGTTGGGTCAGCGAACCTTGGCGTTCGAGACCTACGTCATGCCCGCGCCCGAGGAAAACCATGCCGCCTTCTATGAACAGCTTCTCGTCCGGAACGATACGTTCCGAGAGCTAGCGTTCACGATCGGTGATGAGCGCGCCGTGTTCTTAAAGGGGCGGTGTGATTTGAGGTTCGTCGACGACGAGATGCTCGATCGTGTGCTCGGCTCGATCTACGTGGCGATCGAGCAGTGTTTTCAGCCTGCGCTTCGAGTGGGGTTCGCGTCTCGGTTCTCGTCGCAAATGTGACAGGACCTGCCCGAGCCGCCAACTTCCCCGAAGGCAACCGGACAGATCCTGTTAGATACGTAGAATACATGAAATGCATTCAAAAGCAACTATAAATGCGAAAGACGTCGTCACCTACCAGTGAACGCAACACTTTTCGCCCCCTTCGACGCTGGAATTGCTCGCTCGTGTGAGAAACGTGAACCTCGGCGATGCCATAGGCTCGACCCATGAAACTGCAGATTGTCGGTGGGGGAAAGATGGGCGAAGCGCTTCTCGGCGGCGTTTTGGCCAACGGATGGGCGACGGCGGGCGATATCGCTGTGGTGGAGCTTGATGGGGGTCGCCGGTCCGAACTTTCTGCCACCTATCCCGGTCTCGTCGTGAGCGGTGAGGTGACTGGTATTGCCGACGCGCTTATTGCCGTGAAGCCGCAGTATGTCGTCGATGTTGCCGCACAGCTCGCCGCCGTCGGCGCAAGCCGCCTGCTTTCTGTCGCTGCGGGCATCACGATCGAAAAAATGGAACAGGCCGCGCCCGCTGTCAGGGTGGTTCGCTGCATGCCCAACACGCCCTCACTTGTTGGTCAAGGCGCATCGGCGATAGCGGGTGGATCGCTCGTGTCCGACGACGACCTCGGCTGGGCGGAGTCGATTCTTGGGTCGGTTGGGATGGTGGTGCGAGTTGATGAAGCCGACATGGACGCGGTGACCGGACTCAGCGGAAGTGGTCCCGCGTATGTGTTCCACCTCGCCGAGGGTCTCATCGCCGCGGGAGTCAGCCAAGGCCTCTCGCCCGAGGTAGCCGACGCGCTCGCCCGTCAAACACTGCTCGGGGCCGCCACGCTGCTCCACGAATCAGGTGAAGACCCCAGCGAACTACGGAAAAACGTTACCTCTCCAGGTGGAACGACAGCAGCTGGTCTCGCAGTATTTGCCAATGCCGACTTCGTAGGGCTCGTTGGCGAGGTCGTCGAAGCAGCCACGCGTCGTTCGGTCGAACTCGGTTCCTCCTAGTCGTTGTGTTTTGCCTATTAGTGGGGCGATATCGACGCCTCTGAGCGCGATAATTCGCGCCTGAAGCGAGATTCACGACCTTTTCGAGCCCCGCTTTTGCGCAGTGCACGGCAGGTCGCATAAGTTGCCTTCCGCAAGCGGAGAAGGGGTCAACCAACGTGAGCGAACTTGACGAACATCGTCACTTCATGACAGTCGCAGAGGTAGCACAACTCATGCGAGTGAGCACCATGACGGTGTATCGGCTCATCAAGGCAGGAGAGCTTTCTGCCATTCGGGTCGGGCGATCGTACCGCCTCCGTCCCGATGATGTCGATGGTTATCTCGGCGATCGGTATACCGAAGCCGGATAGTTGGTCAAGCCTCACCAAGGCGCCTGTTTGCACTCGAAGACCGGGCTAGCGCCCGGTCTTCGGCTGTTTTCGACCTAGTCTGACATCGTGCGATATGACACGATCTCGTTTCTCTCCGACTTTGGGCACCAGGATGAATTTGTCGGCGTGGTGCATTCGGTTCTGCGTTCGATAGCCCCGCAAGTTGGGGTCGTTGACGTCACCCACGGAATTGCACCATTCGACGTCCGAGCTGGCGCACTTGCGCTCGCTCGTTCCGCCCAATACTTGTGCCCTGGGGTCGTTCTCGCCGTTGTCGACCCCGGAGTCGGCACCCAGCGTCGAGCGGTCGCCGTCGAGGTTGGCAATGGGATCTCGGTGTTGGTCGGGCCAGACAACGGTTTGCTTGCATCCGCGGTCGCTCTAGTCGGCGGTGCAACACGAGCTGTCGAGCTCACCAACGAGGCATACCAACTTCCTCGCATGGGCAGCACGTTCGACGGGCGAGACATCTTCGCGCCCGCTGCCGCTCACCTGGCAATGGGCGTTGACCTTGGTGACCTTGGCCCTGCGGTCGAACCCACATCGCTCATTCCCGGGCTGTTGCCGGTGATCGATGTTGAAGACGGCGGCCTCGTGGTCGAAGTGATGTGGATCGACCAGTTCGGCAACGTGCAGCTTAACATCGGGCCCGAAGACCTCGCCGACTGGGGCGACCCGTTCTCGCTGACCGTCGGTGACCGTACCGAAACGGTCGCGGTGCGTCCTGCGTATCGCTCGTTGCAGGTCGGGGAAGTCGGCGCGATTGTCGACTCCTCTGGGCTCATGTCGCTGGCTGTGAACGGAGGGTCCGCTGCGGCGCACCTTAGTGTGGCAGCGAGCGACGAGCTCCGCATCGAAAAGCTCGACGGCCCGAGGGGTACTTCAACCCCGGTAACGCTTGGACGGGGGGAGTGATATGCGGCCAATGGTGACGCTCACAATAGCGTTGTTGCTCATTGTGATTCTTGGTGCTGCGTTGACGCAGTTCGTTTTTCTCGCCCGTTAGGGGAGTACTACTGCGAGGCGACTAACCGAATCGCATCGATGATAACGACCACGCGATCCCGAGAATCTTCAGGGACTTCTGCCGTGCCGTCACCTTCGTCGGCGAAGGCAAGCTGATTCTGCGTCGTGACCGTTCCGTCCTCGTTTGGGAGGCCGGAGTCGGTTTGAGCGCGATCGACGAGAACGGTCGTGGTCGTGGTCGAATCAGTCGTAGCCGTTGACTGTGATGTCGTCGGGGTCCGAGTCGTGGTTGGGGCCGTGACTCGCTGAGTCGTGGTTGGGGCACGTGTGGTGGTTGGGGCACGTGTCGTGGTTGGGGCACGTGTGGTGGTTGGTGCTTGTGTCGTGGTGGTGGTTGGTGCTTGTGTCGTCGTTGGTGCAGGAGCCTGCAAGGTCATGAAGCGATGGGTGGTGTACAACCGGCCACCCTCCCAAACAACGCCGACGCCAATGTGTGTGAACTCAGGGTCGATGATGTTCGCGTAGTGAGACGGCGATGCGATGAATGCGCTCATGACGTCGGCGACATTGGGGCCAGTGCCAACATTCTCGCCAAGCTTGGCCCAGTTGTGGCTCACTCCGGAGTTCAGCGGGCTTGCATGGCAGATAAAGTTGCCGGAACCGCAGACGCCATTGCGCATCGACCCCGACCAGCTACGGGCGAGTGACGTCAGCTGCGAATCGGTCCGAAGCGCAGGAAGGCCCTGTTGGGATCGCACCGCGTTCACCCGGCTCACGAACGATGCCTCATCAGACGCTGATGCACCCGCCGGTGAGGCGACAATCGTCGTCAACAACAGGAAGCAAATGGCAAGCAACCCCATTCGCGCCCGTAGGGGTGAAAGATGTGTACCGGAATCCGCATTGGTCATCACAAGTAACGCTTCGGTCGCGAAATACCCCAACCTTGAGAGTTTTCCTCATCTTTTCGCCGGACACGGAGTGGATCTCACCCCTTGTTACTCTCGATTCGCCAAGCGCCGCTTTGGGTGGCGGCCTGTGAGCGATACCGTGACCGTGTGATCGAGCGCGAAATCCCTGACGCAACCGTCGGTCGCTTGCCGCTGTATCGGCGTTCGCTCGTCGGGCTCGCCGAAACAGGGGCCGAAGTTGTGAGCTCGGCCGCACTCGCCGAGTCCGCTGGTGTGAACGCGGCAAAGGTCCGTAAGGACCTCAGCTATCTCGGTAGTTATGGCGTTCGCGGTGTTGGGTATCGCGTCGCGTTTCTACTCCGCCAGATCGACGAAGCCCTCGGGCTCGACCTTGTTGCGCCGGTCGTCATCGTCGGAATGGGAAACCTTGGCCGCGCACTTGCCCGTTACGGTGGCTTCTCGAGCCGTGGCTTCCCAATTGCGGCGCTCGTTGATGCCTCCCCCGACAAGATCGGCACCATCGTCGATGGAATTGTGATCTCCTCTCCAGTCGAGCTCGCCACAATCGTCCGCGAACGCGAGGTGAGCGTCGGAATCATCGCGACGCCGGTCGCCGCAGCTCAAGCCGTGGCTGACGCACTCGTCGAATCTGGCGTGCGGTCGATCTTGAGCTTCGCACCCGGCGTGGTGCACGTTCCCGAGTCGGTTCCGCTGCGCAAAGTCGACCTCGCTACCGAATTGCAAATACTCGGCTACTACCAACAGCGCGAAGGCGCGGCTGTCGCCGAAGCGGAGTGAAGGAAGTCACTACACTGAAATTCGGTGGGACTTGGCAGGGTTGAGTAAACAACGTGATCCTGTAACTCGGTACACTGACCCGAGCCAAACGTGAGAGTTCGCACATGTCTGTAGTTGTCATTGGAGTGAATCAACGGTCGATTCCGATCGATGATTTTGAGCGCTTGACCATCGATGACGATCACTTGCCAAAGGTCCTCGATGACCTCGTCATGTCGCAGCACATTTCCGAGGCAGTGGTGCTCTCCACTTGCAATCGCACCGAGATCTACATTCGCGCCGAGCGCTTCCATCCCGCCTACGGCGATGTCAGAGACGCGCTGGCTCGGCATTCTGGCCTTGCCCCGTTGGCGTTCACCGACCATCTCTATGCCCACCACGATGCCGATGCGGCACGGCACCTGTTCGGTGTCGCCTCCGGCTTGGATTCCGCAGTGCTTGGCGAAACCGAGATTCTCGGACAGGTTCGCACCGCCTACGACAAGGCCGAAGTCGCCGGTGTCGTTGGGCCATCACTATCGAAACTCTTCTCGGCGTCTTGCACTGCGGGGCGTAAAGTTCGGGCGTCTACGGGAATTGCCCGCAACATCACCTCAGTGTCCCGCGCAGCGGTAGCGATGGCGACGCACGCGCTCGGCACGCTCGACGGCAAGGCTATTTGCGTGCTCGGGGCCGGTGAGATGAGCGAAGGAATGACGGTCGCTCTCCGAGATGCCGGTACCCGACGCATCGTGATCTGTAACCGCACCCAAGAACGTGCAGCGGCGCTCGCCGAGCGCGTCGGCGGCGATGTTGCGCCACTCAGCGACCTTGCCTCGGTTATCGAAGACGTCGACGTGTTGCTCACCGGCACCGGAGCGAACGCGTTGATGGTGACCCACGAGGTGCTTGCCGGCATCATGGCAACTCGGCCAAAGCGTCGACTCCTCATCGTCGATATTGCGGTGCCGCGAGATGTTGACCCTGCGGCGGGAGACATTGCAGGGGTCACCCTGCTCGACATGGAAGATCTCACCGACTTCGCCGAAGCCGGTCGTGCGGAACGCCGGGGCGAAATCGATGCCGTTCACGCGGTCATCAACGACGAGGTCGATCGCTTCACCGCCGTCGCTACCGCCGAGCAAGTCGAACCGCTTGCGGCCGCGTTTCGCCGTGAAGTAGAGCTACTTCGTTCGACCGAACTCAATCGCATTGGCAATTCGGTTGACGAACAGACCCGCTATCAGATCGATGCCGCAACCAAAGCGTTGATCAACAAGTTGCTGCATCAGCCGATGGCGAGGCTGCGTGATTCCGCCGGTACGGCCCGTGGCGAACGCCTAGCGGAAGCGTTGCAGGACCTGTTCGACATTGACGTGAGTTCTTCTTAGCGGTTCGCATCTAAGCTGGCCGGATGCAAATTCGAGCAGCGACGAGGGGTAGTGCGCTGGCACGCTGGCAGACCTCACATATTTCCTCTCTCCTGCTGGCGGCAGCCAACGTTGCTGTTGAACCCGTCGTGGTTTCGACCGCCGGTGATCGAGACAAGGTAACGCCGCTTCACGAAATTGGCGGCAAAGGCGTGTTCGTCAAGGAAGTGCAAGCCGCAGTCCTCGATGGCCGTGCCGATATTGCCGTGCATTCCGCGAAGGACCTTCCGGCGTTGACGCCTCCCGGGCTGACGATTTGTGCGGTGCCGGCAAGAGCCGATGCGCGCGACGCCTTGGTCGGATGTCGTCTCGACGACCTGCCCTATGGGGCGAAGGTCGGCACGGGTTCTATCCGGCGGCAGGTTCAGCTGTTCGCTTTGCGCCCGGATCTCGAGCTGGTGGAGATCCGAGGCAACATCGACACGCGACTCGGCTATGTGAAAGCAAACGGTGGTTCACTCGATGCCGTCGTGATGGCATCGGCTGCCCTCGACCGTCTCGAGCTGCACCCCGAGGTCGTCGACCGGCTTTCGGTCCACGACATGTTGCCGCAAGTCGGGCAAGGAAGTCTGGCTATCGAATGTAGATCCGATGACACCGCGACGCGCGAAGCGCTCGCCACGATCGACGATCACTTGGCACATCGGCTTCTTGATGCGGAACGGGCTTTCCTCGTCGAGCTTGGCGGCGACTGCGATCTTCCCGCCGGGGCGTATGCGACCCTCGATATAGAGGGGGCAGAGGACTCGAGCGGGATGTTGCCGGTAGCGGTTCACGCCATGCTGTCCAACGGTGATGACGTCGTGTTCGTGGATTCTGCACGTGGAGTCGATGGCGTGGCCGTCGGGCACTCGCTCGCCGTCGACCTTCGCTCGCAGTTGGTGTAATGGCCAGCATTGCCGGACGTCGAGTCGTGGTGACCCGGTCTGAGGCGCAAGGTAAGGGGTTGATCGCTGCTATCGAGGATCACGGCGGTGTGCCCATAGCGCTGCCGCTCCTCAAAATCGCAGAGATGAGCGACGAAGGCGCTGCTGTTTTCGAAGCACTGGCAACGCTGACGAGTGACGACTGGCTTGTCGTGCTGTCGCCCAACGGAGCACGGCGGGTGCTGGCCCATGGGCCCGACCACGCTCCCGCGGCTTGCATTGGTGCCCTCGGGGCGGGCACCGCTGCGGTATTTGTGGGTGGCGGCTGGCCAGTTGCGTTGATCCCCGACGACGCGTCATCTGCGGGCATGCTCGACGCATTCGGCTCAATCGAGGTCATCGGGCGCGTGGTTGTGGTGCAAGCCGAGCACGGGCGCGACGAGCTCGCTGTCGGGCTCCGGGCTGCCGGCGTTCGGGTGGATGTGGTCGCTGCGTATCGCAACATCATTCCCCCCATCGACCCCGAAGCAGCTCGCTCAGCGCTTGCCGCCGATGTCGTGACGTTCGCATCCCCGTCTGCGGTGCATCGATACATTGCCCACGTGGGAGACCGACCCAACACGGCCGTGTGCATCGGCGAAGTAACTGCGTCAACGGCGCGAGACGCCGGATTCTCGGTGACGGTGTCGGCGTCGGCGACGGTCGAGTCGTTGGTTGCCGGCGTGGCGCTAGCGGCCGTCTAGAGCTTCGATCACCGGGGCGAAGTCTTCCATCAACTCAGCGTTGATCGAGATGTACGAAAAGCCCCAGCGGTCTCGCCAAGACAGCACCTCGTCGACGACCTGATCGACGCTTCCAACGAGGGCGTGCGGCGACGCGAGAGCTTCCTCGGCGGTGATCCCAAGCAGCGGCGCGAGTTCTTGGGCGACCGCCTCGCGATCATCTGAGATCATCGCGAGATGGATGCGGGTCTGGAAGATGAGCGAATCGAACCGGGCGCCAGCTCCCTCGCGAACCCATTCGATCTTTTGATCGGTGCGCTCCAACGTTGCGTCGCGGCCAGCGCGTTCGTCGATCACGCCCGCTGTGAGGCCCGGATTGATACCGATGATGTCGGCTTTCTCTCCTGCGAGCGTCAACATCTTTTGTTTCCCTCCGGCGAGCATGATTGGCGCGCCGTTGGGTTGAACTGCATGGGGTGTGCCAAGCGCTCCGTGTACCGAGTAGAACTCGCCGTCGAAATCGACTGAATCTCCGGCCATGAGCGAGGTGATGATGTCCACCGATTCGCGAAGGCGCCGGATGCGTGCGCCGGGAGTGCGGTGCTCGATGCCGGCCATTTCGTAGTCCGATGTCATCCACCCGGCGCCGAGACCGACGTCGAGCCGACCGTTCGAGAGCACGTCGAGGGTTGCGAGTTCCTTCGCGACGAACGCAGGTTCCCGGTAGTCGTTCGCGAGAACCAAAGGCATGAGTCGAATCGTCGAGGTGGCCACCGCCGCGGCGGTTAGCGCAACGAGCGGGGCCGGTTGATCGTCGAGGTGATCGGGAATGGTCACCGAGTGGTAGCCCAACTCCTCGGCCCGCTTGGCGGTGCTGATGATGTCGGTGGTGGCGGTCTTGCCAATGGATGCCGAGAATCGAATCGGTGCGGTCATCGATTCACGCTATAACCCGAGATGTCGTATCCGTGGGCCATTCTGTTGGTTAAGTCGAGGTGATGTAGTCCCCGACCACCCAACCCACGACGCTAAAGTAGTCGACCTCGACCCAGGCGCCTTCGGAGTTACCGGTACGGGTCACGATCGAGGAGAGGGGCACGACCGAGAGCACCTCGTGGTTCGTGCCGGGGCCCGCTCGAAGGTTGAGTCCTCGGGGCACACCGTCCACGACGTACTCGTCGTCGCCGGGCTCATGTTCGGCGAAGGCAAGCACGGGTGCAGCAGTGGTGTCGGCAAGGCCCTCGAACGAGTCGAAGTTGTCTACTAGCGGACTCGCTTCGTTGCTGGCGAGAATGCTCTCGCGCATCGAATCACTCATTGCCGCATCGTCGTCCACGCCGGCCGGATGTGACAGCCCTTGCGATGCGTCGGGCTGGTCGACCAACGAGCCGAAAAAAGCAAAACCAACGATAACGGTGACGGCCACGGCCACGACACTGGTGGTGATCGTTCGATGTTTGCCAGCGGAGGCTTGCGATTCGTCCATACTGTTTGATCGGTTGGGGTACGCCAACAATGAGTCGTTTGGCCCATAGATGTCTCTCGGGTGAATGACGCCTCAAATAGATCAAACGTTCGATAAGGTGCGATGCTGTGACGACACCACTGATCGACGGTCTGAATCCCGCCCAAGAAGATGCGGTTCTCCATGATGGCGGGCCTTTGCTCATCATTGCGGGCGCCGGTTCTGGCAAGACCCGGGTACTCACCCATCGGATTGCGCACCTCATTCAAGAACGGGGTGTTTCGCCGTTCGAAATCTTGGCGATCACGTTCACGAACAAGGCCGCCGATGAGATGAAGACCCGCGTCGGGGCACTCGTTGGTCCCGTCGCCGAAAAGATGTGGGTAAGTACCTTCCACTCCGCGTGCGTGCGCATGCTGCGTCGCGACGCATCTCGGTTGGGTTTTCCGTCATCGTTCACGATCTACGATCAATCCGACGCCGTGCGACTCACCGGCTATGTGCTTCGGGACCTCAACCTCGATTCGAAGAAGTTCCCACCTCGCACCGTCCACGGCGCAATCAGCTCGGCAAAGAACGACTACAAAACCGTCGCCCAATACACCGAAGCGGCCCACACGATCTTCGAACGCAAGATTGCCGAGGTCTACGCCGAGTACCAGGCACGCTTGCTCAAGGCTGGCGCCATGGACTTCGACGATCTGCTGTTCAACACCGTCGAGCTCTTTCGCTTGCACCCCGATGTGCTCAGCCAGTACCAACGCCGGTTTCAACATGTCCTCGTCGACGAATACCAAGACACCAACTCGGTCCAAAACGCGATCGTCACGATGCTTGCATCAGCACATCGGCGTGTGTGCGTGGTCGGCGATGGCGACCAGTCGATCTACCGCTTCCGCGGCGCCGACATTCGCAACATCCTGGAATTTGAAAACACGTTTCCCGACGCCACGGTCGTGTTGCTCGAGCAAAATTATCGCTCAACGCAAACCGTCCTCGACGCAGCGAATGCGGTCATCGAGAACAATGAGGGGCGCAAACCCAAGGAACTCTGGACGAATCAAGGTCCGGGCGACAAGATCCTGCGCTACTTCGCCGATGACGAAGTCGACGAAGCCCAATGGGTCGCCCATGAACTCGCTCGCATTCACGACGGTGGCACGACCCGTTGGGGCGACATGGCGGTCTTCTACCGCACCAATGCACAGAGTCGTGCGCTCGAGGAATACCTGGTGCGCGTCAACATTCCGTACAAGGTCATTGGCGGGACTCGCTTCTATGACCGGCGCGAAGTCAAGGACGCAATGGCGTACCTCAAAGCGGTTGCGAACCCCGTTGACGAGGTAAGCGTCAAGCGCATCCTCAACGTGCCCAAGCGAGGTATTGGAGATTCGACGGTTCTCAAGCTCGACCAATGGGCACAAATGATGGGCGTTCCCTTCATCGACGCGCTGAGGAACTACGACGAGGCGGGCGTCAGCGGACGTGCCCCCAAGGGCATCGATGACTTCCTCGTGCTTCTCGACGACGCCGCGGTCAAGCTCGAGACCACTGGCCCCGCCGAAATGTTGCGTTACATGCTCGACGCCTCGGGGTACATGGCTGATCTCGAAGAGGAGCGGTCGATCGAGGCAGAGGGTCGCATTGAGAACCTCGCCGAACTGGTGGGCGGCGCCGAAGACTTCGAAACGGTGGAGGAGTTCCTCGAACAGGTCAGTTTGGTCGCCGACACCGACAAGCTCGACGAAGACGAGTCCCAAGTGGTGTTGATGACGCTCCACTCGGCCAAGGGCCTCGAGTACCCGGTCGTCTTTTTGATCGGCCTTGAGGACGGCGTGTTCCCGCACATGCGTTCATTGGGCGAGCCACGTGAGCTCGAAGAGGAACGACGGTTGGCCTACGTTGGCATTACCCGAGCGCGAGAGCAGCTGTTCTTGTCACACGCGTGGAGTCGCATGCTTCACGGCACGACCCAGTACAACCCGCCCAGCCGGTTCCTCGACGAGATTCCGGCGTCGCTTGTGCAGGACGCGGAGGGAAGCCGGTCGCGCCGGCGCTCATCGAGCTTCGGGTCGAGTAGCTATGGGTCCAGCAGCTATGGCTCGGGTGGGGGCTACTCGTCGACGAGTCGTGAGACGCGACGCCCGGAGAATCGAGATTCCATGGTCGATGCGGCGATGAAGCGCTCTGGGCCTACCCCGTCTGGGGCCGACGAACTCGGGTTGAAGGTTGGCGACGACGTCATGCACGCAAAGTTCGGTGAAGGCGTGATCATCGATATCACGGGAAGCGGCGACAAAGCCGAGGCTCGCGTTCGCTTCCCCGGCGTCGGAGAAAAGCAGCTCTTGCTAAGTTGGGCTCCGCTAGAGAAGTTGTAGCGAAGGTCGGGCCGATGACTAGCCCGAGTACCCCGAGAACTCCTCCGCGCTGCGTATACCGTTCAGGTCGATGATCAACGTCCGCTGATCGACGAAAACCTCGATAGCTGGAAGTCCGGCTCCGGTTTCATGGTAGATCTTCCCATCACAGGGGTCGGTGAAGGACCGGTTGGAAACATCCCAGGTGACGTTGCAGTCGCGGTTGCTTCCCGGGAGGCGGGCGTCGAACGCGTGCCAGCCCTCGCCGGGGGTTTCGCCAGTGTGCTGCAGCCAGATGTCGCGGTTGCCGCTGGCGATATCTGGCCACAGGATCGGACCGTTCTCCGCTATTTCGGCGGCCATGCTGTCGGCGCTAAGCGAACCGAAGTCGGTGTCGCCCAGAACGAGCGTATTTGAACGAGTGCCGAGCTGAATTGCGACGACGCCGATGACGATGGCGGCGACGACGGCGACACCGCCGAATATGGCGGCACTTCGGACGTCAAATGATGGACCTTTTGCGACAGGCATGATGCACTCACAGACAATCAGTCGATTGGTAGAGAAGCGGTCAGGGGAGAGGGAACTACACGTTCCTCTGCCTAGTATCGCTGTAACGGTCTGCGAACCCGACGTCTGACCGACCCCCTGACGAGATGAGGAAATAGTGGACCTGTTCGAGTATCAAGGCAAAGAGTTTTTTGCCCAGTACGGAATGCCAGTATCGCCGGGCAGAATTGCGTTTTCGGTCGACGAAGCTGTTGCTGCCGCCGAGGAACTCGGTGCTCCAGTTATGGTCAAAGCCCAGGTGCACGCAGGTGGCCGCGGCAAGGCCGGTGGCGTCAAGTTCGCCGGCGATATCGACGCAGTTCGTGAACACGCGTCGAACATTTTCGGTCTTGATATCAAGGGTCACATCGTGCGTCGCGTGTGGATTGAAAAGGCATCGGACATCGCGGAGGAGTATTACGCCAGTTTCACGCTCGACCGCTCCGCTAAGAAGCACCTTGGCATGCTCTCCAAGGAGGGCGGCGTCGAGATCGAGACCGTCGCCGAAGAGAACCCCGATGCCATCGCCAAGATCTGGGTCGACCCGGTTGTTGGTTTGAGTGAGCAGGATGTCCGGGATTGGGTTGCTGCTGCGAACCTTCCCGAGGCCGCAGTCGAAGGCTCCGTCGACATCTTGACCAAGCTCTACACCGCATATGTCGACGGCGACGCTGACATGGTAGAGATCAACCCCTTGATCCTGACCCCCGAGGGGGTCGTCCACGTACTCGACGCCAAGGTAACGCTCGATGGCAACAGCGAGTTCCGTCATCCCGACTACGCCCAATACGACGAGACACAAACCCGCGACGAGCGCGAGGCTGCAGCACACGCAAAGGGTCTGCAATATGTAGGGCTCGATGGCTCGGTCGGCGTCATTGCCAACGGTGCAGGTCTCGCAATGAGCACGCTCGATGTCGTCAACCAGGTCGGAGGCAAGCCAGCGAACTTCCTCGACATCGGTGGGGGCGCAAACGCCGATGTGATGGCGGGAGCGCTTGAGGTCATCAACAATGACCCGAACGTCAAGTCGATCTTCATCAACATCTTTGGCGGCATCACCCGAGGTGAAGAAGTAGCGGAGGGGATTATCGAAGCCATGAAGCGCGTCAACATCGATAGCCCGATCGTGATTCGCCTCGATGGCACGAACGCTCAACAGGGTCGCGACATGCTCGCCCCGCACCTGGGTGACGCACTCATGATGGAAACCACAATGCTGAGCGCCGCCGAGAAGGCCGTATCGCTCGTATCTGGCTGAACGAACGACTGAATAGGACTACAGAACAATGGCAATCTTTCTTGATGAAAATACCAAGGTCGTTTATCAGGGCCTGACCGGCAGTACCGGTCGCTACTACGGCAATCTCAACCGCGAATACGGTACGAACGTGGTGGGTGGAACCCATCCAAAGAAGGCGGGGACCGACGTAGACGGGATGCCGATCTTCGCCTCTGTGGCCGATGCAAAGGCAGAAACTGGTTGCAACGCAAGCTGTGTCTTCGTGCCGCCGGTTGCGGTTAAGGGTGCGGTGATGGAAGCCGCCGAAGCGGGCATGGAACTTATCGTGGTGATCACCGAAGGTGTTCCCGCACACGATGAGGCTTGGTTTTACAACAAGCTTGTGGCCGACTTCCCCGGTACACGACTTCTCGGCCCGAACTGTCCGGGAATCATCAGCCCCGGCAAGGCCAACATCGGCATTACGGCCGGGCATATCGCCAAGCCCGGTGGCCCCGTCGGCGTCGTCAGCCGTTCCGGAACGCTCACGTACCAGGCCGTGTACGAACTGAAGGAAAAGGACATTGGGGTCACGACGTCGGTCGGTATCGGCGGCGATCCGGTGCCAGGCACGAACTTCATCGACTGCCTCGCAGCATTCGAGGCCGATCCCGAAACCAAGGCGATCATGATGATCGGTGAAATCGGCGGCTCCGCCGAAGAAGAGGCAGCCGAGTACATCAAGTCACACGTGACGAAACCAGTAGTCAGCTATGTCGCTGGCGTCACGGCACCTCCTGGGAAGAAGATGGGCCACGCTGGCGCCATCGTCTCGGGAGGCAAGGGCACCGCAGACGCCAAGATGGAAGCGCTTCGCGATGCGGGCGTCGAGGTGGGCTTGAACCCAACCGAAGCCGGTGACCTGATGGCCGAGATCGTCAAAAACCTCTAACAACCGTGCGTTCTGTGGAGTCTGGTGCTCGGTGAACAGGCATCAGGCTCCTCAGATTCGCACTTTCTCGCCGGTCACGTCCCAGAGGTGATGCATCGGGTCGTGGATCTCGTATCGAGCGAACGACAGGACCGAGAACGAAGCCCCATCGGACCGGCGGCCGGGACGTTCGAGTTGATCGGGCGTTAGTGATTCGAAGCGGTCGGCAAGCCGATCTCCCGCTTCCCGAAGCTCGGCGGCAACCATGACCGGGTCTTGAAGGTCATAGCGCTCGGCTTCGGCGGTCTCATTCGGGTTCCAATTGGCGAACATCGGGTCGTCCTCGTCGAGCATCAGGTCGAGACGTTCAAGAAACAGCCGGAAGACATCGCGAACATGCGCGGCGTACTCGAGCGGGCTCCACACGTCGGGCGCGGGACGGAGCCGCGCTGCTGCTGGATCGGCGAGAACATCCTCCCAGGCTGCGGCGTTGGCCCGATTGAGATCCGCGATTTCGTTGATGGTGAGCGCTCCTACTTCGGCCCCGCAGTCCGGACAGGAGCGGTCGAGCACCCACGTCCAGTCCTTGTCGTCGGCCTGTCCAGATGCTGGCGCAGATGGAAGATCGTTCATAGTGCTACTCCAACTTGTTGTCATAGGTACGACGCCGACGAGCTATCGGACGAGTTTCGAACAGGTCTCCGTGGACTAGCTCGTTGCACGCGTCGACGGCTGGCTGCCGCTCTGGTTGAGCTAGCTCGACGCTAGTCGCCGCTATCGAACAAGCGCCGGGCCGAGTGCATGAAATCGGTCAGGGCCTGGTTCACGTACTTGTCCGTGTCCTCGAACACCTGGCCAGCCTTGTCGGAGAAGTTGCGTCCGGCTGTTTTCCAGTCCTCACTCGGTGAGTGCGGGTCGCCGATGCGGTGGTACGTGCCGCCCAGGATCGTGGCGTAGTCGCCGCCATCTACCCAGTTGCGAAGCTCCGCAACACGCACGACCGGGAAGTCGTGTGACCGGCCCAGCGTCGCCATGAAGCGGTAGTACGCAGCGAGGCCATCCTGGCTCCGGTATTCATCGGCTTGCTCAACAAAGGCTTCGACGTTCAACTCGTCGCGAAGTCCACGGACTCCTCCTGCGAGCACGCAGTGCATGCCTTGGGCGTGCTCGAGATTTTGCGAGGCCAACAGGCCGGCCCGGTCGCAGCTGATTTCAGCCTTTCGACTCCACTCGAGCAACGCCATCATGATCGGCAGTGTTGCTTGTCCAACGATCGGCGTGACCCGAGAAGACCAGGTCAGAAGCAAGTACAGCAGGGTGCGATACAGGGCGTGTTCACTCATGATGTGACCAACTTCGTGGCCAAGGACGACTTCGACCTCTTCGGGGGACGCCAGTTCTATCAGGCTGGAATTGAGCACAATAAACGGGCTATCCATGCCGTAGGCGCCGGCGTTGACGATTGGCGTCTGCGATATGTAGAGCGGCGGGACATCGGTGTCGAGAACTTCACACACGCGCACAAGCGACTCGTGCAGCGACGGATATTGCTTTGGTCCCACCTTCACGGCTGCTGCGGTGAACAACGTCGCAACGTTCTTCTCCCCAAACATGCCGACGAACTTGCGCAACAAGTTGTCAAAGCCCGGGATCTGTTGCAGGGAGGACAGGGCCGCCCGGTCGGTGGGGTGCTCCCATGCGTGCGCGCTGATCCCGGAGAGGATCACACGCCCGGACGGATGGAGGTCCAGTGCCGTGGACTTCTTCGCCATCAGTTCGCGCCGGAACCAAACGTGCTGCGAGCTATCAGGTACCCGCCGCCGATCATTCCGAGCGCTCCGACAATAAAGGCCAATGGGGCGGCTACACCGCCAAGGAGTGGCACCTTGCCAACGACTGGTTGCACGATAAAGAACAGAACCGCGCCAACGAGGAGAAGGGGTGCACCGGGCTTCTTTATGAGGCTCATGTCGAGATAGTAGTGGTCTCGCCTCCTGCTGTGCACCGACTCGCTTGCGAAGCGCGAGATCGCATCAGCCACGCGGCCCGTTAGTGGTTGCAGCCAGGTCCGTGTTCGTGGTTTGCCTGATGTTCGGCGATTTCCTTGTGGATCGCTTCCATATCGAGGGCTTCGATCTGGCTGATGAGGTCCTCGAGAGCCGCTTCGGGAAGAGCCCCGGACTGGCTAAACACCTGTACCCCATCGCGGAAGGCCATGATTGTGGGGATCGACTGGATGCCGAGGCCACCCGACAGCTCCTGTTCGGCTTCGGTGTCGACCTTTGCGAACGTGATGTTCTCGTGCTTCTCGCTCGTGGCCTCGAAGACGGGAGCGAACGACTTGCACGGCCCGCACCACTCAGCCCAAAAGTCAACGAGGACGATGCCGTCACCGAGGACGGTTTCTTCGAATTGGTCGGCGGTGATGTCGATGGTGCTCACGAGTGGGCCCTTTCTTGACGTGCCATTTGCGGCGTCTCAAAACGAATAACCCGACGCGTCGTCAAAGTATTTCCGGCGGTCAGTCTGCAATCGAGATGCCCTGCAGGGTGTCCGTTTCGGCTGGTGACTTCGTCGACAAGGCGACCCCTGCGGCGCCGAGAATCCCGACAACGACAGCACACGCCCTAAATGTGATCCAGTTGTGGATCTGCGTGTGGTTGGTCATGGTTTCATACCAAAGCACGGGGATTGTTGTTGGGCTCAGGAGAATCGCTGCGGTGAGTACGCTCACATCAGACCGAAGCATTGCCCGGACTATTCCAAGCGCGAGGAGAATTACAGCGAGAATGGCTGTCGCAACGGCGAGAGGTTGGTTTAGGAAGTAGTCGAGATTCCGCTCCACGGCTGCGAACACGTGGAACTCCAGCTGTCCGTGTTCCCCCCGCAGTCGAAAGGAGACCTGGTTGGTGATGTTGTCACGCACCACGTCGAGGCCGAGGAACGCAATCGAAATAGCCCACTTCGCGACCCACGTGCTTACGAATCCAATGCTCCAGCCAACGCCACCAGCGACGCCGCGTCCAGCAAGGGAAAGTCCTCCATAGCCGTCTGCAAACCCTGAGAACAGCAGGGTCGTGACGAGTAACGTGCTGGCCACGATCGGTGCGGTGAGAAGGTCAAAGTACGCCATCGCTGAACCTGCGATGGAACCAACGCTCAAGAGTTGAAGTGAGCGTCGACCCTCGGCGAGTCTGCCTGCGAATGACGTAGTTCCGAGTGCCGCCGCCATGGCGAGCGCCTGGTGAGAGCTATCGCCGAGGTCTGCGAAATCGGTAGCGACGACGAGGGGCGCCAGCAGCGCGGCGGCGAATCGATACCCGTGTCGTCGCGCAAGCGTCACCGTGCATAGGACGAGTGCAGCAATCATTAGGCCCCAGGCGCCAGTCCGCATGCCGCCAAGTCCAAAGAGTGCGAGAGCTGGACGCATGTAGCTTGACTGGCCATGCCAGTATCGAAAATAGGGGGCAGGGGCTACAAGGTCCCCGTTCTGGGCGTACCCTGCAATCATAGGGAACGAGTTAGTGCAATTCCCGGTCGAGTTACTCAGAACGGCTGTTTCAAGCGGCGTGGATCCTTCCGGATCATCGAATCCGATGGTGAACGCGATGCACTCTGAAAAGTTGTCTGACCGATGGCCAAGGCGCGAATACGAGTAGTTTGCTTCCTCGAACAGGCCGTCGTCTATCCCTTCGACGAGCGCGTCGGCCACCAGCTTGTCTGGAACGAGCTCGCCGCCGAGCGACAGCCCAAGGCTAACAATGGGTGCGGCGACGACCACAAAGGCGAGAGTTGCGAGATCGTATCTGCGTGAACGCACCTGGGTCGTGGAGCTACGAGCAAATCGGGCCGAAATCCAGCTGAAGAATCTCTCTATCAGGTTCACCAGCGGAACCCTAGTTCCTTCGCCTCAAAGCCGGGGCCACCACTCGTCGAAATTGGCATTCGCCACCTTTCGGAGAAGATTGTTAGTGGCAACATCGGTTAGCTCATCGGCCGCTTATCCTTGCGGGTATGGAGAGGTCGAGCGGGTTGCCCGTGGGGCGAGATCGAGCAGCCCGATTCCTGGCGGTTACGCTCCTGACTGCGGCGCTAGGGCAAGTGCTGATCCTACTCTTCTTCTCGGTCTTGGGGTGGAGCGCGCTGCCCGCGAATGCAATCGCCGTCGCAATCGTTGCTTTGGTGGGCTTTGTATTGAGTATCCGCTTTGTTTGGGTCGGCGCTGACCGGTCGGAGCGCTGGAAACAGATGTCAGTGTTTTTCCTTATGAGCCTTATCGGCCTTTTCGTCTCGTCGGTGTCGGTGGCGGTCGTTGTGAGTCGTTCCGATCATTGGCTCGCAGCGAACGTCGGCAGTTTTCTGGGCTACGGCCTAGCTTGGGTCCTGCGGTTCTTCGTACTCGACCGGTTCGTGTTTCGCGAATAACGGCCAGCCCCCCAGCCGTAGTAGATTCGATCCGACCGAAGCTAAGGACATTTGTGGACATGCAACGTAAGCGGCTGTTGATTTTCGTGATCGCCTATATGGCGGAGAAGCACATTGAGTGGGTGCTGGACCGAATCCCCGATGATCTAGGCGACGAGTTCGATGTCGAGATAGCGGTTTTTGATGATGCATCGTCTGATCGGACGTCGGAAGTAGCGATTAGAGCGCTTGCGAAATCGAACCTTCCGTATGAGTCGCGAGTTCTGACAAACCCGCGCAACCAGGGCTACGGCGGCAACCAAAAACTCGGCTATCAGTATGCCGTGGCAGGCGGGTTCGATGCAGTGGTGATGGTGCATGGCGATGGCCAATATCCGCCTGAGGAAATCCGCAGCATCGTCAATTGTGCTCTTGAGCACGGCGCCGCGTTTGGCTCTCGATTTGCCACTCAGGGGAGTGCCATTGCCGGCGGTATGCCAAAGTACAAATACCTTGGGAATCAAACCCTCACGAAGGTGCAGAATGGTCTGCTGGGAACAGCCCTCACCGAGTTCCACAGCGGATTTCGCGCGTATTCAACCGACGCATTGAGGTCGATTCCGTTCTCTTTGAACTCAAACGACTTTCACTTCGATACCGAGATCTTTATCCAACTCACCCGAGCTGGACATGACATTGGGGAGATAGCGATTCCCACGCACTACGGGGACGAGGAGTGCCGTGTAAATGGCATGGAGTACGCCCGAAATGTTGTGTCACAGAGCCTGCGGTCAAAATTGCACGACATGGGGCTGTTCTATGAGCGTAAGTACGACGTGGAAGGACGTGAAGGTCTCTACGAGTCAAAGATTGACTTCATGAGCCCGGCGTACATTGCCCTGGGGAAGATCCCGCCGAAATCTACGGTGCTGGACCTTGGTAGCTCAGATGGCCACCTGGCGGACGCGCTGCGTAAGAAGGGGTGTCGCGTGATCGGCGTCGACCTCGATACTCCCAAGGACACGTCGTCGTTTGATGAGTTCATCCAGTGGAACCTGGACAATGGACTTCCTGACATTGCAGAAGACATCGATGTAGTGGTCATGCTTGATGTGATTGAGCACCTTCGATCGCCAGAGAGCTTCGCGGAGAAGCTCGCCCAGTTCTGTCGTGACCACAACGTGCTACGAGTCCACGTATCGACGGGAAACATAGCCTTCGCTGTTACGCGACTAAGTCTGTTGCTCGGTCAGTTCAATTACGGCCCTCGCGGAATTCTCGATATGACGCACACCCGACTATTCACGAGGCGGACTCTTAGTCGCCTCTTCCGCCAGGCCGGATTCCGCATTGGGGACATCGAGGGCGTCCCGGCGCCATTCCCGCTCGCGCTCGGCGATGGCAAGAAGGCGCGCGCTCTGCTTCGGGTGAACAACATCGCCATCAAACTGGTGCCGCGGCTATGTAGCTTTCAGTTCTTCGTCGACCTTCAAGTTCCGGCAGACCTCAATCAGTTGCTGCGGCAGTCGCACATTCACGCCGGTTCAACCACGGAGACCGAGCAGCCTCCGTTGCACCTCGAAACAGACGACCTTCTCGTGTAACCGGCCTTCGTTGATCGCGCTGGATTCCCGTGGCTTCACCCGTCACACCCAACCGCATGCCAGATTCGATCCAGCGGGGCCTACGATATTTTGGTGCAGCTGTCGTCATCCGAGGGTCGTTTCCTCGCCGTTTCGGTCTTGGTCTGGTTCGTCGTGCTTGCTGGTTGTGGAGCGTCGAAAGCCGATGACCCAGTTCTCGCTAAGTCGTTCGAAACCGTCGTTTCTTCGACCACATCACTGCCAAGCAGCACAACGACGACTAGCACTACGACGACTACTACAGTTGCGCCGCCGCTGGAGCGAGACGGCACGCCTCGCGTTTTGCGCACCACTACGGGCGTGATCGTTCCCATCCTCGACACAGTGCAGTCGGGCTACTTGGTGCGCACGCCATGCCAGAACAAGACGGTAGTGACCGAAGGCGAAACCTACGATGCCATCCACGTTGTTCTCGATCCTGGGCATGGGGGATTCGAGCCCGGAGCGGTGACTGCCGACGGCATCGCCGAGAAAGCCGTCAACCTTGAAATCGCGTTTCTTGCCGAAGCAATGCTTGCGGACCAGGGCTTCGACGTGTTGCTCACGCGGTACACCGACATCAGGGTTCCGCTTCGCACGCGAGTCGAGATTGCGGACTCTCTTGGCGCAGCGCTGCTCGTCTCCATCCATCATCAGGGAACGAATCCAGACATTCCTCTATCGACGGTGCCTGGCACAGAGGTGTACTACCAGCAGAAGTCCGACGAATCGAAGCGCTTTGCGGGGCTCCTGGTCGAGGAGTCGCGTAGTGAGTTCTCAGGGTTTGACATCGAGTGGTTTGCCGCTGTTGACGCTGGTGCCACGTACCGGCCGCACGCCGATACGGGCGAGGACTTCTATGGGATGGTTCGGTTGCCGTCGACGCCAGCCGTGCTCGCCGAGATGGCCTTTCTCGGAAACGAGGCTGAGGTTGATCTGATGCGCAGCGGTGAATTACAGGTGGCTTCAGCGAAGGCGATCAGCCAAGCGGTTGTTCGTTGGTTCACGAGCACCGACCCCGGGTTGGGGTTCGTTGAGCCAAGCTTCGGGTTGCGGTCGTCGGGAGGCGGAGGTGGTCTCGATGGCTGCGAGGACCCCGACCTTGGAGATACCTACGATATTGCGGCCGAGCTGTCACAAGCGCTGCGGGGTACCGCAGCCAGTCGCGTCGAGTAGGTACGCTTGAGCGGACGTCGGGTAAATCGCCGGATCCCTCCGTGGAACTTGAGCTCAATTTCGGCTACTTCGAAGAGAAGGTTGAACAAATATGGCTATGAGGGCGCGTGTCAGCGAGTTGGTCGGAGCCTTGCCAAGCCCCGTCGCCTCGGCACTTCGCACGGCGAAGCGTCGGATAGTTCACGTCGTCCCCAAACCACCACCAGTTGGTGCCAAGTCGCAATCTGGCCCAACTGTCGAAGAGAGAGCCCACCGCCAGTTGGGGGGCTTCTCGACCAACCCGCTAGTTGCCATCGTGGTTCCGGCACGCAACGAGGAGCGATTCATCGCCGACTGTCTTTCGAGCTTGAGTGAACAATCCCTTGATGCATGGGAGTGCGTGGTCGTCGACGATGGCTCTACAGATCGAACTGTCGAGGTAGCGCTGGAATTCGAGCGCCGTGATTCCCGATTTACCATCGTTTCACACGACAGTTCTCGCGGACTTGCTGCTTCACGAAATACGGGACTGGCGATTACAACTGCACCCTACGTGACCTTCCTCGACAGCGATGATTTCCTGTACCCAGACTCACTCGAGCAGCGCGTCCTCGGTTTGCTCGATCGTGATGACGATGGAATCGTCGCTGGTGTTTATTGCGATTGGAGCGTCACCAGAGAAGACCAAAACCGTGTTCCCCCGAAAGCGGATCCCCGCAAGCGACTCGCAGTTGGATTCAAGAATGGCCCTGAGTGCCCGTTCATAGCGACGGTGCCACTAGTCCGACGTGTCATTCTCGAGGAACAAGGTGGCTTTAACGAGGAGCTTCCGACCGCAGAAGACTACGACCTGTGGGTACGAATCCTGCGCGCTGGGTATCGATTCGACTACGTGGAGCACATTGGCGTCGCGTATCGACAAAAGAGCTCGGGCATGATCTTTCAGGACAGCAACCTTCATGCCACCGTGTGCCGCCAGATTGTCGATTGGCAGTTCACCGACCTATCCGAAGACGAAGATCCTCCGCTCCTTCCCTTGCCGGTTTCCGAGTATTCGAGACGGACCACGGAGACCTGCCGGTTGCTGAGGTCCTATGCGATCGCTGAGGCCGTCGGGAACACCGAAGGTAAGGCGCAGATCGCGGCCATGCTCCCACTCGACCTGGAAACGATTTACCGAAATGGGGTGTCCGTGGATCAAATGCTCGATGAAGGTCTTGGTCGGGCCTCCAAGGCAATCGAGCGGCTCACCCAACCGGTAGAACGTCGGCGTCTCATCGCATCCATGATTGAGGAACTTCGCGAGGCCGATCTGGGCTCGATGGCAACGATGCCCGAATCGCTCGATAGCTACTCGGTCGGGAACCGGGGCACACTCAATCCGCCGAATGCGATCGACCGGATAAGGAAGTCTCCGTTGCGGTTGGACACCGATCCCCCGCTGCCGATTGAGGCCCGCTCGGAGGCCGAACTCGGGCTGCTTATGGTGCCGATGGCCCGATACCACGCGATCGAGATGAATCAGCTTGCTGACTTTTTACAAAAGACCCACGGGGTGAGTTCTACCTTCGTCCTGGACCCTCGATACGAAGGGCAGTTCGAGGACGAAATTCGTGGGCATGGCATCATTCGCTTGTCTCAACACGATGTGGCGACGCTGCGCCAGTTCGACGGAGCGTTCGTCATGAACGACTGGGGACCAAGCAGGAGTGTTCTGCTCGAGTGTAGGAAACGAAATGTGCCTTCGTTTGCACGCGTTGAAGGGGTGCAAGACTTCCGCGATGTTGACACGGGCAGAATTCGGTTGCCTTACCTCACCGTTGACCATGTTTTTGCGCAAGGTAGTAACGACGAACAAAGTCTCGCCCGCAAAAGCGTTCACGTAGTCGGGAACGCTCGGCTCGAGTCGATCTTTCTCGGTCCAGAACGAACGGTAGCCTCAAAGACCGGGCGCGTCGTGATCAATTCAAACTTCACTTACGGGGTACTTCAGGACAAGAGGCAGAACTTTGTCGAAAGCGCAGTCAAGGCGTGCAAGGCCGCCGGGTTCGAGCCAGTGATCTCGCAGCACCCTGCGGACGAGCCTCTCGATTTCAATCTCAACCGTCTCGTTTCATCGTCGTCGATGTCAGATCTATTGCACGATTGTGATGTAGTGGTTTCGCGCTTTTCGACAGTCCCATTTGAAGCGATGGCTCTAGGGACCCCGTTCGTGTATTTCAATCCTGGCACGGAGACCATTGACACGTTCTGTCGTCCAGACGGAGCGTTCCTGATAGCGGAGACATCGAGGGCCCTCACGGAGTCGCTAGTTGAGTCAGCAAGCTGGCTCGGAACATATCGCTCCCGAAGCGAACACTTCTTTCGTTCGCAAGTCGATATCCAGGACTCGCCGGCCCTCACTCGAACAGCACAATCGATTCTCGATCTCATGTAATGGGCGACGACACAAACTCTCTGATCTCCGTTGTCGTCCCGTTCTTCAACGACGAACAGTTCATCGGGGATTGTCTTGCGAGTATTCAGGGGCAGCACAACGTTGACCTCGAAATTGTTGCGGTAGATGACTGCGGTAGTGACGCGAGTGTTGATGCGGTTCGGGCAGCGATGGTGGGGGACCCCAGGATTCGTCTAGTTCGGCACCGCCGAAACCGAGGTCTCGCCGCAACCCGAAATACGGGAACTGCGTACGCGCGCGGAGATCTGGTTACCTACCTCGATGCGGACGACTTCTATTTTGGAGACTCGCTTTCGCAGCGCCGCGATACCTTGCTGAAGGTCTCGAGAACGTCGTCGGCTGCGGCGGGAAGCTACTGTGGCTGGGAACTGGTGCCGCATGACGCTGAGCTGACGTATGTGCCCACTGGTTCGCCAAAATCCCGGGTGTTGAGTTTTCTTGGGTGCGGTGGCGAGAACCCGCTCATCGCTACTGCACCAATGCTCTGGCGAGCCTCGGTGATCGATGTCGGCGGGTTTGATGAGACCTTCCACACGGCGGAAGACTTTGAATTTTGGATGAGGCTTCTTCGCCAAGGCTATGAGTTGTATCCGACCGGCACGATGGGTGTCGCGTACCGGCAGAAGGCCTCGGGAATGATCTCCGATGGGCTTGCAGAACACGCGCGAAACGCAAGCCGGATCTACGACTACCTCTACCGTCCATTGTCTGGTCGCGAGATCTCGGCGGCTGCCCCGGCCCCGTATCGCCCAGCGATTAGTGATCACCGTCGCATGGACATGTGGCTGCGCCGAATCTCAAGCTTTCTTGCGATCGCCGAGGGAGCTGGAAAGCACTCAGAGGTTCGTGCGCTGCTGTCGCTGGTTCCTGAAACAGCAACGTTGCAGGATTTGAACATGGTTGCGCTTCGGGTAACGATCAGCGCAGGAATAGATCGCTACGAGTTGCGTCATGGGAACCTTGAAAGCTATGCCCGAGACGATCTTGCGGAGCGGACTCTTGACATGCTCGTCGGCGCGGTCGCATCACAGAGGGTCAAGCACGTCGAGAGCGATCCAATCCAGTTTGGCCTCAAGGCGAAACTGAAGCGAGCGGTCGAAGTATTCAACTAGCGGGCGAGATCCTGTAGTGCTTGGTTGCGTGACTTCTCAGCGCTTCGACCGCCAACTCTCCTTTTTCTCCTGGAGGAATCAGCAGATAGTCCCAGACTCCGGCGGCGTGGAAGCTCTCGTCGAGGACATCAGGGGAGCCCATTGCCATCCCTAGCACGTCAACGACGCGGTAGTTGAATTCGTTAGCAAACTCGAACAGTTCCGTCGGGCCGTACCCAAACGGGTCCCAAGAGATGTAGGAAGCCTCAATGTGAATCGTTGGTAGGCTCCGCTCAACTGTGGCTGTAGAGCCGTAAAGCGCGAGTAACTCAGCGCCTTCAACGTCGAGTTTGATGAATCCAATATGGGACCCGTCATCGACACTTGCATCGATCGTCGTCGTTCGAACCGTAATCTCATCAGCGGGTAGTTGGCCCGCGGCGTCGGTTCTGCGTTCGAAGCCGCTGACGCCCGGACGACTTGGAAAAACGAGAAAGGTCACGTCCATGTCGGCAACATTGCTCACAGCAAGTTGATGTACTGACACGTTTCGAAGGTTCGCCGCCTCGAGGTTGCTGCAAAGCCGACGAAATGGTTCCGGCGACGGTTCGAACGCGTAGACACGGCCCGATGCACCAGCTGCTCTCGAGAGCGGAACCGTGTGCTTTCCGCTGTGAGCGCCTCCGTCCACCGCAGAGTCGCCAGGTCTCAGCGCTGCCTCGTACGCAGCTTGAATGGCAACCTCATGAAGCCGGGGATGGTCCGTATTTTCGCGGACGGCGGCATAAGCGTCAGATACGTTCACGTTGCAACTCCAAAGTTGTTTCGGGTGCGTTAAGCATCAGTGCGTGCGTGCAGCAACTGGGTTGCCTGGCGTTCGTTGCTGATGCGGTGTAACGCAATGTTGAGGTGATCGGACACAAATCTCTTGAACTCGTCGGAGGTCCACTCGAGGTAGTGATGCGCGTTTCGAGGTGGTCCCAGTGGTCGATGGGTGCTGTCACTTTCGACCAAGATTTCTCGAGCAGGCGTAGACAAAATGATGTCGGGAACGTTGCTCTGGCGAAGCGCTTCAAGTAGAGCACGTGGATCTTCGAGATGCTCAATCACGTCTGAAGCGATCACCATATCGAAGCCATCGAACATCTCAGGGCTGATATTGCTCGTTTCGCGCCACGTGCGATCGGGGTAGGTTTCTCGCAGGAAACTGACCGTTTTGGGTACGTCGATTCCCGTCGTGTCGAAGTCTGCGAAACGTGACACGAGTTTGAACGCAGAGCCGCACCCGAAGTCGCAGATCTTCTTCGCGCCGGCTTCGAACGCGACGCCAAGTGCGTAGTCGTAGACCTCTCGCTGCCATTCGTCTTCGTTCGCAGTGTCATCAAAGTTCGCTGCAAGCTCAGCGCGACGTCGGTATCCAGCGCGAACGTAGAAGTGCTCCGCGTCGCCGTTCGAGGTGATCGAATTCGTGATGTCTGAGATTTCGCCTCGCATGCGTTTGAGCTCGTTTTGTGTGCTGTGCAGAGCAGTTGTGAGCTCATCAATTCGTGAGTCGGCGATGTCACGACGACGATTCGATTCCGAGATTGCTTCCTGATTCTCTTTCGTGGTCGTGCCGAGCTCCGACACCTCCGTGGGCAGGCTTGAAAGAGTGGCGTTTGCTGACCCCACAGCTTTGATCTCTTCTTGAAGCTTGTGAAACCGGTCGCGATCGGCCTTCCGGAATCCTTTGAGAGTGCTCCGCAGTGCTGAGTGTCCTTGGCGCCCCTCATTTCGTTGGCGCACGAGCTTCCATGGCACTACGAACCCGATTGCAGCCACGGCGACGACGATGGCGACCGTCGTGTATCCAAAAATTGCGAGGACAACGGTCGCGGCTAGGCCGGCGCCGAAGAACAGGCCAACGGGTTCGAGATACCAGCGGACGAGTGGACCAAGTACCGAAAGGGCTCGGGATGCGAAATCTTTGGTCTGCACTATTACCTTCCCATCGAGCAGAGGACGCTGCGACTGACATGCTACTCGACTCACAACGTCCCAGTGGCTTGGGGGCGACGAGACGTAGCCAACCAAGCGGCGCTTTAATTGTGTGCGAAAGCCGGGGTCAAAGTCGGCGACTGTAGCGTTGGGTTCATGCGTATTGCGGTTCTTGTCTCCGGCTCCGGGTCGCTCTTGGAGTCCATGTTGCAGGCGTCGTTGCCTGTCGAGCTTGTTGCATCAGATCGACCGTGTCGAGCGCTCGAAATTGGGGCAGCACGCGGGGTGCCTTCGCTCTGTTTGCATCGATCAACCTATGGTCGTGACTTTGATCGCTCTGCCTATTCGGTAGATGTGGTGCAGACCTTTTGCGACCAGCAGATTGACCTCGTTGCCATGGCCGGTTTCGGAACGGTGTTGAGCGAGCCGCTGTTCGAAGCGATGCCAGGGCGAATTCTCAACACCCACCCCGCACTGCTGCCATCGTTTCCTGGCTGGCATGCTGTCCGTGATGCCCTTGCCTTCGGCGTCAAGGTCACGGGCTGCACGATCCATGTAGCGACCCCAGAGGTCGATCACGGACCGATCTTGGCCCAGGAGGCAGTCATGGTTCGTGACGAAGACGACGAGGCCTCACTGCACGAACGCATCAAAGTCGTCGAGCGTCGGCTCTATGTCGACACGCTGCGCACCATCGCCGAAAGCGGTCAGCTTCTCGGCAACCCGATCTAGTCCCTGGAGAACATTCAATGACGAAACTTGCACTGCTCTCAGTGTTTGACAAGACCGGCATTACCGACCTGGCAAAGAGCCTGGTTGACGCCGGTTGGACATTGCTATCAAGTGGCGGAACCGCCGCAAAGATAGCCGAGGCGGGCCTCCCGGTTACCGATGTTGCGGACCACACCGGATCGCCGATCATGCTCGGACATCGTGTGGTCACGCTCCACCCCAAGGTGCACGGTGGCATTCTTGCTGACCGGAATAGCGAAGAACATCAGGTCGATCTTGAGGAGCACGAGATTGCCCCCATTGACCTGGTCGTCGTGAATCTCTACCCGTTCAATGAGCAGCCGGGTATTGAGATGATCGATATTGGCGGCCCAACTATGGTTCGGGCAGCCGCCAAGAACCACGAGTTTGTCGGGGTCGTCGTCGACCCTGACGACTATCCAGCCGTCGCTTCCGAACTGGGGGCTGGAGACCTGTCGTCGGATACCAAGCGACGTCTCGCCCGCAAAGCGTTCGCTCACACTGCGGCCTATGACGCCTCGATTGTCTCGTGGCTCGACGAGACCGACGTAGAAGACGCTGGCAGCGATCCGCTGCCGCCTTCAATCCATCTTGCCGCCGACCGTGTGCAGGACCTTCGCTATGGCGAAAACCCGCATCAGGTTGGGGCGCGCTTCCGGTTCGCCGGCCAGCAAAGCTGGTGGGACGACGCGGTGCAACACAACGGCAAGGCGTTGAGTTACCTCAACGTTCTGGATACCGAGTCGGCGTGGCAACTGGTTCACGCGCTCGGCTCTGACCCGACGGTCGTTGTCATTAAGCACGCAAACCCGTGTGGCGCCGCTGCGGCAGGCGACATCGTTGACGCATATTCGCGGGCACACGCGTGCGATTCGGTGTCGGCATTTGGTGGAATCGTCGCGATCAACCGGGAAGTGCCCACCGAGCTTGCTTCCCAGTTGCTCGACGTCTTCACTGAGGTGATCGTTGCTCCGGGATTTAGCGCCGGGGCAATGGAGCTTCTCACGTCGAAGAAGAACTTGCGGGTCATCGAGGCCATGCCGCCATCCTCGGCGCTGCTGACGATGCGCTCTATCGATGGTGGCCTACTTGTTCAGACCACGGATCAGCTGATCGCACAGTCGGCAGATTGGGTCGTCGCTACCGATCGGGAGCCATCGCCGCAAGAAATGGCGGACCTTGAATTCGCTTGGCAGATCGCCGCTCGCGTCACGTCCAACACGATCGTTCTTGCGAAGGATCGGCAAGCGGTTGGAATTGGGGCCGGGCAGCAAAACCGTCGAGACGCTGGACGGATCGCGGCGGAGAAGGCGGATGGACGAGCCGTTGGTGGGGCTTGCGCGAGCGACGCGTTCTTTCCGTTCAAAGACGGACTAGAGGCCGCAATCGACGCGGGCTGCACAGCCGTTGTGCAACCGGGTGGGTCAGTCCGCGACGATGAAGTCATCGCTGCGGCCAATGAAGCCGGGATTGCGATGGTCTTCACGGGAGAGCGACACTTCACCCACTAGCGCAAGCGCTGTCTGTTAGCGGCTTCGCCGTTGCTGTCCTCCGCCGGAACGGCGCTGGCCTCCGCCACTCGAGTTGCGTCCGCCTCCATCGCCGCGGCTGGAGTTGCCTCCGCCCGGGCTTGAGCGCTTGCGGCCCGTCGACTTCTTCGGGCCGCCCTTCCCGCGCCCCTTGCCTCGGCCACCGCTCTTGTTGCCGTTGCCACCCTGGCCTTGATTCGGGGTGATGATTGGATCGCCAAAATCGAGTTCGGATTCGGGGGTCGGTGCTTCGAACTCGCAGATGACACCAATTTGGCGTTGCAGTTTCTTGGTGTCTTTGAGTTGCTCAGGCATAACGAACGAGATGACGACGCCTGAGGCTCCGGCACGTGCGGTTCTTCCGGAGCGATGGGTGTAGGCCTTGTCGTCCTCGGGCGGGTCGAAGTGCACGACGCAGTCGACGCCGTCGACGTGGATACCGCGGGCGGCGACGTCGGTTGCGACGAGTGCATGGGTCTTTCCCTCAACGAAGGCCTTCAAAGCATTGTCGCGCTGGCTTTGGGTTCGCCGACCGTGAATGACCCCGGTCTTCACGCCGTACCGCTTGAGCTGTTTGGCGACGCGGTCAGAGCCGTGACGGGTTCGGCAGAAGACGATGGTTTGACCGTGCGAGCGGATCTCGTGAGCTGCGAGTGCAACCTTTTCCGTCTTGTCGAGACGAATGAACCGGTGCGTCATCCGCGTCATGTCGGGTTCGCGCTCGCCGACTTCGTGGGTGACGGGCTTGTGCTGGTAACGGTCGGTGAGGACCTTGACCTCTTTGCCAAGCGTGGCGGAGAACAGCACGGTTTGTCGGTCGTTGTTGGTCTTGTCGAGGATCCGCTTTACGACGGGCAAGAATCCCATGTCGGCCATGCGATCGGCCTCGTCGATGACAGCGATGTTCACTTGATCAAGCTTTACCTCTCCTTGTTCGATCAGGTCGAGCAGACGACCGGGACAAGCTACGAGCATGTCAACGCCGCCGCGCAATGCCTTGAGCTGTGCACCGAACCCAACGCCACCATAGACAGCGGCAATTGATCGGCCCCGTTCAGCAGCAAGTGGTTCGAGTTCTCGGCGGATCTGCTCCGCTAGCTCGCGCGTTGGCGAGAGAATAAGGCCCGTAGGGTGATGCGGGCGAGCGTTCTTTAGGCGCACGACCATTGGGATGCCAAACGCCAGCGTCTTACCAGAGCCCGTTGGGGCTCGTCCGAGGACGTCGCGTCCGGCAAGCGCATCAGGGATCGTGGCAGCTTGGATGTCGAACGGCGCGGTGATTCCGGCTCGATCGAGGGCTGCGACAACATCGTCGGGCACGCCAAGTTTGGCAAATGAGGTGGAGCCGTTTCCGGCAGAAGACTTCGACACGTGGGCCTCCAGGCTGAGGTCGGCGCGCGTCTGAAACTCATAACACGTGCGGCCGTAGCTTACCGACCGCTAGCCGGAGCAAGCGTTCTTGTGACCACCGTCTGCTTAACAGATGAGATGGTGACCTCCGTTCGGTGGCGGGTTAGGTTTTGGGGAAGCGGTAAATCGACGGGATGCTGGGATATCACGGGCGTGAGGTTGAGCGCATGAATAGCCGACACTGGTTGGGTTAAGTACTTGTCTCGCTCCCTGCTTCACCATTTCGCTTGGCCGGGGCTGGGCCACGACGCCACGCCGATTCCAGACTCGCGTTTCCGACGACGTGAAGATTCTTGCGGTCGAGGGCATCAAGATCGTTCTTGCACTGCACCAGGACATGATCGGCAGCGATGTACGGAAGTTGGATCCGGCCGGTATCAGCGCCCTGGAAATCCTGCACCCCCTCGACTTTCGCAAACGAGGGAACGTTGCGCTTGCGGGCTAAATGGTAGATCGCTCGTGATGGCTCGCCGCAGTCGTTCATGGCGACAAATGCATCAAAGTGGCCGAGCGCGTGCGGGTCATACCCCTCGTGGGCGAGGATCCGTGGGTGGCTACCAAGGTATTTTTCGGAGACCTCAACGAACTCTGTTTGAACGAGAAATGTGCAATGTTGTTCGAGATTGATGAGCGCATCAGCGATCGCCCCGAGCTCTGCGGCGTGATACTCAGCGAGGGGCATGAACAGAATGCCGAGCTCTCGGAGTTCGCCAGGGGTCGTATAATTTGCGAACGCTTTGGAATTTAGGACAGCACGAGCAGTTCTTCTTGAAGGCTGGCGTGCGGCAGTCGAACGTCCGATCGTGCGTCGTGCTGCGCCCCGCACAGTTTCAGGATCTTCTGAGATTTCACGGCACTACTCCGTCGAGAGCCGGATTGTGGCACCGCCATCGAGGATGAGGCTCTGACCAGTTGTGTATCTCGAGGTCTCGTTGTCGGCGAGATGAAGCACGCTTGGTGCGATGTCGTCGGCGCTACCTACGAACCCGAGCGGAGTGCGTTGCGCCAAGATCCGAAGATTGCCGTCGGCGCCATCGGGGTTGGGTCGGCGATCAAGTCCGTCACGGAGCATCTTGGTGTCGATCGCTCCGGGAAGGATCGCGTTGCACCGGATTCCGTCTTCGGCGAGTTCGAGAGCCGCGGATCGTGTGAGTGCGACGAGCGCGCCCTTTGAGATGGCGTACACAGCGACGTTGATTGATGTTGCCACGGCATGCACCGAGGCCACGTTTACAACAGCACCGCGGGCGTTCTTGAGCAGGGGGTGCGCATCTCTAATGCACTGAAATGCTGACCGCACGTTTGTGTTGATGATGCGTTCCCAGTCGTCATCAGTAGTTTGCACGATGGGCTTGTTTACCTGGGTCGCCGCGTTATTCACGAGAGCGTGGAGCCCATCGAGGTCGGCGCGAAGTCGCCTAAACAGATCCGCTATCTGGTTGGTGTCAGCTACATCGACAAGCTCGAACCGCTCGACAGCAATCTCATCATTGGGCTCTGTACGGTCAACGCCGATAACGGACCACCCAGCAGAGTCGAAGGCGCGTGCCGTAGCACTGCCGATTCCGCCGCACACACCGGTGATGAGGACAGTTCTGTTTCCCATGCTGACAACTTAACTTGCTCGCGTCGTCGTGGATCGCACTGCGCTAAGCAGCTAGCTGATTCAGATTCTGTCGGCGAGCTGAGGGAAACTTGCCAGGGCCTCTGATATGTACGGTCCGTCTCCCAGTTTCCGCTCTTTGCTGTCGGTGTCGAGTAGCACTTCTGCCACGACGCGTGCCCGTTCTTGAGGGGGGAGGTGAGCGAGCTCAGGTGTTGAATGCAGGAGGTCACTCATGGTTTTGAACGACGTGTCATTTCGTGACAGTACGAGTGCCTCCAGTGCCCGTTGTGGTTCGCCTACGTGGGTATTGAAGTTCTGCGCCAGCGCTGTCCGAGGTCGAGTCGGGTCCAACGTGTTGGCGATCGATGGTTCGATGGTTGTGGCGAAACGAACCTGGGCGCAGATAGTGGACGACAGCGAAACGGGTGCGAGCTCGTGGGTTATGGGCAGGCCTTTCGTTTCGGTCGTTTTCTCGGTGATCGAGATAGTCGCTCCAGGCAGATCCTTGGCGGCCACGTACTCGACCGCCTTACTCGTTGGATATTGGCTTCGCAGCGCTCGTTGGGATTGACGAAGTAGCGATCGATTATTCAGCCGTCGGATGAAATGGCAGCTGTCTGGGACTACAAGGTGCTTGCCTCCACGGCGAAGCACCTCCATGTTCCAACACCAGTCTTCATAGCCGAACCCGTTCGCTAAATCGTTGCGAGGATAAGGGACTGCCTGAACGGTTGATCGTCGGACAAAGCTCAGCGCCGTCCACGCGTTGTGGAGCCGGAAACGTGTCCAAAGGAACCGATCGTCCGTCGAAGCAATGTGATGCAGAATTGTCTTGTGGTCACCAAAGATGGCATTTATTGCGGGATGCCAAACCTCGATCTCGGAATTGATTGACGCTGCGGACGCTGCGGCATATGCCTGACGGAGCCACATCTCACCCCAGAGGTCGTCGGCGTCGAGAAACGCGATCCATTCGGCCTTCGCAGCAGCAGCTCCAGCGTTTCGGGCTTCGCCGAGATCTCCACAATCGACACGAATGGATCGAGCGCCTCGCCTTTCCCAAGACCTCGCTAGAGCAATCGTGGCTTTGTCTGCCCGATCCAGAACGAGCAGGAAGTCAACGCGGAGACCGCTCTGTGTTGCGGTTTCTACAGCGCGCCAAGCACTAATTAGTGAAGGTAACGCTTGATTTCCTTCGTCGTGGAGGTTGACGATGGCGGCGATTTGGCAAGACACGTCGAGAGCGTAGGTTAGAAGTAACTATTCGCTGGGTGATTGGCCGTCGGTGCTGTCGTTGGCGAGGTTCGAGAGGAGGTTTTTGATGGCCTGCTCGTGCGTGCGGTGACAGGCCTCGTACGTATTGGACGCATTGTGAGAACCAAGAATGAGGTTTGGTAAACCTCGCAAGCGTTCATCGGCGAGTGGTTCGATTTCGAACACGTCGAGAGCTGCCCCACCAAGGTGGCCAGTCTCGATTGCGTCGGCAACAGCGGCTCCTACCACGATTGGGCCTCGGCCGACATTGATAAGCCAGGACCCTTGTTTCATGCCGGAAATGAACTTCGCATCGACCATTCCGTGTGTTGCCGAGTTCAACGGCGCAGTAACAAGCACGACGTCGACGTCGCTCGCTAGCGTGGCGGCGTCGCCGAGTAACACGTCAGTAGCCTGAGCCCAGTCAGCGGCTTCGGGAGATGGGTCTGAACCCGAAACGGTGACGCCCAGAGCCTGCAACTTGGTGGCGAGCGTTCGGCCGATGTCTCCGAGGCCTATGACTGTCGCAGTTAGGGCCCCGATCGAGCGGCCAACGGGTTTCGGCCACCCTCCAGCCCGTACTTCACGATCGACGTCGACAATGCCACGTGCCAACGCAAACAGGTAACCGAGGCCCTGCTCGGCGACTTCATGGCCGAACATCCCAGGGGTGTTGGTTACGGTGATGCCACGCTCTGCGGCGTTGGGTAGGTCGATCCCGTCGAGGCCAATGCCCCACTTGGAGATGACCTTGAGGTCTGGAAGCTGCGCCATGACCTCACTGGTGAATTGGTCATCGCCGGCGATTACGCCGCTGATGTTGTGCATCGCCGAGACAAGATCGGCGCCCCGGAGTTCTTGGCCCGGCACGTCGGGCAAGATGAGGTTCAACCCGGCGTCGGAAAAGCAGTGCCGGTATTCCTCGATGTCACGAATGAGATGGGTGCACGTAACGGCAACGTTTTTCATGAGCCGGCTCCTACGTCTTTGGGGTCGTTTCCGCTGTCAGCCCGTTCCGCTAGGAGCCTCCACATTGCTTCTGCCAGCACAAAGTCTGCTTCTTCGTCGATGTCAAGTGACTCAGTGGGGTCGGTCTCGACCATTTGGGGCCGTGTGCCAATTCGAGACCCCGTCGATTCCATGAGACTGCGCGAGAACACAAAAGCACAGGAGTTCTCGATGAACAATGGCGGCAGGTCTTGGGTCCGAAGGAGTTCGGTCGGGTCGTGGTTCACCGGTTCTGCGCTCGCATCCCAGAGGCGCTGTTGGAGACGTGTGACTGTAAAGACTGAGTCGCACTCTCCGTCCCGATAGATCCGTATTGCTTTCTCTATTGCATCGCTGCTGAGTAGGGGATTGGTTGAGTGAGTTTGAACGATTATGTCGGAGTCGGTGAAGTTCAAGTCGTGTCTGATGATCTGGTTCATCGGAATTTCACCATCGCGAAGGTGCTCGGGGCGTTCGAGCACCATGACGCTGGGGAAATGCTCTTCGCATTGCTCACGTATTGTTGGGCTGTCGGTGTCAATAATGATCTGGTCGATTGACGGACAGTGAAGGAGGGTTTTCACAATGTGGTGGAAGAGTGGGGCATCGCCAAAAGTTCGGTAATTCTTGCCCGGAACCCGCTCGCTTGAGTGGCGCATCGGGACCAGTGCGGTGATCGTGTTTGACATGATGGGCAATGTAGTGTCATCAGCATGAATTCGCCGACCATTTCGATCGTCATTCGGACATTAAATGAGGCTGAGCATCTTCCATCATTACTGGGGTCGATTGAAAGCCAGACCCTCCAACCTGATGAGATCGTGTTGGTGGACAGTGGATCGACAGACCGTACTGTCGAGATCGCTGAGTCTGCGCAACTCTCGATCGTCCACATGCCCCCAAGTGAGTTCACCTTCGGTCGTTCGCTCAATTGGGGATGTGAGCAGGCGAAGGGCGAGGTTCTGGTGTTCGTGTCGGCTCACGTCTATGCGTTGTCGTCGACCTGGCTCGAGTCGCTCGTCGCCCCATTTGAGGATCCGCAGGTTGGCTTGTCGTATGGCGGTCAGACGGGTGATCACCGGAGCAACTATGCGGAGATTCAGTTGCTGAAGCGGTGGTTCCCTGACGAAGGGACCGATGATCAGCGGAACCCATTCTGCAACAACGCGAACTGCGCCGTGCGTCGTTCGTTGTGGAAGCAAGTCCCCTACGACGAGAGTCTGCCCGGGCTTGAGGACATGGCTTTCGCTCGCGATATCCGTGCAATGGGTCACCGGATTGCCTATGTGCCAGAGGCCAAGATTGCGCACGTGCACGAGGAGGGACTGCGGCAGACCTTCAATCGTTACCGAAGGGAGGCGCTTGCGTATCGAACGATCTTCGGACCTCAGGATCTTGGGCTGCTTCAGTCGTTCGCTCTTGCGATCGAGAGCATTGCCAAGGACACGAAGTCCGCAATCGGCGATCGCGCCTTCTCCTCCATTGGGGCAGCGATGTCCTTTCGTTGCGCTCAGTTTGCCGGGGCATGGGTCGGGCATCGCACCAGTCCGAATGAGTCCAAGCAGGTCGTTCGGCGGATGTATTATCCGCGTTGAGTAACGTGCCCATATGCCTGTGCTTTTTGTGTACGGAACTCTTCGGCGGCCTGACGGCGGGCCCGAATCAGATACCCATTTCCACCCTCGCATTGCGGCCTCGATTGAGGTTGCGGGAAGAGCGACGCTTTTCGGCGCTGCCCTCTATGACTTTGGCAGCTATCCGGGGGTTGGCCCGTCGGAGTCTTCGGCGAGCGTGCGAGGCGAGGTTTTTGAGCTCACGGATGCCGGCTTGGAGATTGCCGACGAAATCGAAGGACACCCGGGCTTCTTCGAGCGCCGGGAATCTACAGTCGTGCTCGACAACGGCATGGGCGGCGCGGCGTGGGTGTATTGGGCTCCGCCGGCACTGATTGCCGAAGCGAATCGCATCGACTCGGGCGACTGGTTCGACCGTTCGCGGGTCGATTCGGGGCTTTCAATCGAAGATCAATTGGCGAGCGAGAAGGCCCGGTTGAACCCGCAATAGTTCACGTGTGAAGATGGGCCGATGGCTGATCAACCTCTCGTGTACTTGGCAGGGCCGCTCTTTGATGAGGGCGAACGGTGGTGGATTGAGACGATGGAGCAGCTCGTTGCGAACTCCGGTCTTCGCACGTTTCTGCCGCACCGGGACAATCCGCCCAAGACGGCGGACAACGCTCGCGAGATCTTCCTGAACGACAAGCAAGGAATTGACGAGTGCTCGCTGATCGTGGCCAACCTGAATGGAATCACCACCGATGACGGCACTGCTTGGGAGCTCGGTTACGGGTTTGCGACCGGCAAGTATTCGATCGGGTTTTTCTCCGATTGGCGCTGCCGTTTCCCGAATGGCGAGAAGGTCAATCTGATGATGGAGCAGTCGCTCGACGCTCTGGTGGAGAACCTCGATCAGTTGCAGTCCGCTATCGATTCGTGGAAGGCCATGAACGGTTTCTAGCGAGGAACTGCTAGCTCCATTCAGTAGTCCCCCAGGGCCCTTTGGGGGATTTGCCGCATTCGAGGGTGAGCGTTCGCCCCGTACGTTTGCATACATGGACGAAAACGTGTTGCTCTCCGAGATTGATAGTCGCCTGACCATGCTGGAAGACCGTGTGTCCGCCCTGGAGCCCGCCGGTCCGTCGGCTTTCACCGCAGCGCAGGCGCCTCCGCCTCCTCCGACGCAACCGCGGGCCCTTGGTAAGGCATCGCCCCCTCCGGTTCAGGCGCCGCTGCTGAGCTCGCCTCCACCTCCACGTGCTCCGAGCTCGCAGCCGCCCGCACCGACGTCAGCCCCGGTGCCGCCTGCGCCGGCGTTCGCCTCGCAGTCGGCACCGGCGGATCGGTTGGAGCCTTCCGATTCGGGCGTCATCGAGGCGGTGCTTCGGTGGGTTGGTGCCGGGCTCGTCATGGTGGCGTTCATCTTTGCGGTGAGCGAAGGGATCAACCGGGGTTGGATCGGCCCCGAGTTGCAGCTCCTTGGGGCGGTGCTGGTCTCGGCTGGCTTTGTCGTATCTGGTTTCGTGTTGAACGAGCGGAAGGGCTGGGGCACTGCGCTGCCGATTGCCGGCATCGCCGGCCTGTACGCAACGTTTTCGTCGGGGCTCTTCGTCGGGGTCGTGAACAATGCGGCGGTCACACTGGCTGTCGGTCTCGCCGTCATCGCTGCGTCTTTGGCGATCGCTGTCGCGCTTCGGCGCCCGTGGGTCTTTGTGGCGTCGTTGCTGATGACACCGCTTGCGAACCTGATCGTGGCGCTCGCCGGGGACTGGGGAACGTTCGAACTCGCTGTGTACGACGTGGGTCGTGTGGTGCTTGTGTTGGTCGGCGCCATCGTCGTTCGGTCGAAGGCGTTGACCTCGATTGGGGTTGCCGTAGCGGTCCTGGCAGCGTCATCGCTGGTTGGTGCTCTGTGGGGAAGTTCGACCTCGACTATCGCGGCGATTGCCGTGGTGTTGTGTGGGTTCGCGGCATTGCACCTTCGGCATACGGCGCATGACACCGATCCTGCGAACACGGGCGACAAAGTGATCGACTTTGTGTTCCTCGCTGCGGCTCGAGTCGCTCCGATTTTCGCTCTTGTGCAGTTGCGTTCGGTGATCGATGCGGTCGAGGGCGTGTGGGTTCCGGTGCTCGCGGTTGCGCTCGCAACTCCGGCCGCTGTTCTGTTTGCGCTCCGCAAGCTCGAGATCGGTCACAACATTGCATTGCTGGTGGGGTCAGCGGTGGCGATCGCCCTGGCCATCCAATTGTGGATTTCGGGTCCGTTTACGCCGCTGTTGCTGTCGGTGCAAGCGCTGCTTATGTACCTTGCGACGACCAAATTTGAGCTGACGAAATCGACGGTTGTGCTGAGTTGGGTGCTTCAGGTCGCGGGTGTGCTGCTCGCACTAGGGTTCGCGCTGGACGCTTGGATGGGCCAAGCCCCGATCGGTTGGGAGCATCTTGGCCTGCTCGGGTCGGTTGCGGTCGCCGCTGCATTTGCGAGGCTCACGAGGTCGGACGAGCCGTTCATGGCGAACCTGTTGTCGGCGTGTGCGCTGGCGATGGCCTTGTTGAGCGCCGTTGCGATCGTGCTCCCACAGGGGCAGATGCTGGTATCGATTCTGTGGGCGGCGTTCGGTTCGCTGATCGTTCTCAAGGCGACGGAACGCCGTCATCGCGGGGCGAGCTTTGCCGGAGTCGGAATCGTGTTGGCGACGGTGGTGAAACTGTTGAGCGTAGACCTGGTCGAGGTTGACGTGCTCTGGCGTGCGCTTCTGTTCATGGTCGTTGGCATTGCCCTGATTCGTGTCGGAATTAAGATTTCGCGCTTCGAGGCCGTAGAGGCCCAACCAGCGTCCACGTCGATGCAGCCTTCGGCAAGCGCCGCTCCCACCGCCGATCAACCCGCCGGACGTGAGTAGCCCCGTCAGAATCGATTTGGCCTTCGGCGAGGCGAGCGAGCGCTTGGCGGGCTAGCGATCCAAAGCGCAGGTAGCGGCGAGCTATTGCTTCATGTTCGGGGTGAGCGGCCAGCCACTCGCCACCACGTCGGAGCAACTTTTCGACCTCGTCGTCGCCAACTCAGTAGTGCTTCTTGCCGTCGAGTGCTGATCAGGCCAGCCTCAATTAGTCGCAATCGATACTGGCTGATGTGGTTGGTGTTGCGGTCTAGGCGCTGGGCGATGGAAGCGAGAGATGAATCGCCGTCATCCATTACCATTGCGAGCATGAACGATTGTCCATTGTGGATAGTTCATCCAGCTGAGGGTG